>JAFFST010041726.1:20202-36638 GCA_022414735.1 Noturus placidus | reverse complement strand
TTTCAGCACTTCGTGTTAGCTCCTTTAGATTTCAGCACACTGTGTTAGGGATAGTTTCTTTAAATTTCAGCACACTGTGTTAGGGATAGTTTCTTTAGATTTCAGCACTCTGTGTTAGGGATAGTTTCTTTAGATTTCAGCACTCTGTGTTAGGGATAGTTTCTTTAGATTTCAGCACTTCTGTGTTAGCTCCTTTAGATTTCAGCACTCTGTGTTAGGGATAGTTTCTTTAGATTTCAGCACTCTGTGTTAGGGATAGTTTCTTTAGATTTCAGCACTCTGTGTTAGGGATAGTTTCTTTAGATTTCAGCCCTCTGTGTTAGCTCCTTTAGATTTCAGCACACTGTGTTAGGGATAGTTTCTTTAGATTTCAGCACTCTGTGTTAGGGATAGTTTCTTTAGATTTCAGCACTTCGTGTTAGCTCCTTTAGATTTCAGCACACTGTGTTAGGGATAGTTTCTTTAAATTTCAGCACTCTTTGTTAGCTCCTTTAGATTTCAGCACTCTGTGTTAGGGATAGTTTCTTTAGATTTTAGCACTCTCTCTTAGGGATAGTTTCTTAGGTTTCAGCACCCTATGTTAGGGATAGTTTCTTTAGATTTCAGCACTCTGTGTTAGGGATAGTTTCTTTAGATTTCAGCACTCTGTGTTAGGGATAGTTTCTTTAGATTTCAGCACTCTGTGTTAGGGATAGTTTCTTTAGATTTCAGCACTCTGTCTTAGGCATAGTTTCTTTAAATTTCAGCCCTTCGTGTTAGCTCCTTTAGATTTCACCACTCTGTGTTAGGGATAGTTTCTTTAGATTTCAGCACTCCGTCTTAGGGATAGTTTCTTTAGATTTGAGCACTCTGTGTTAGCACCTTTAGATTTCAGCACTCTGTGTTAGGGATAGTTTCTTTAGATTTCAGCACTTCGTGTTAGCTCTTGATTTCTGCTCTGTGGATGTGATTGACAAAGATCTTAACATTTCATGCTAATCTGTGTGTGTGTGTGTGTGTGTATGTGTGTGTATGTGTGTGTGTGTGTGTGTGTGCACCCATATAAACTTTCATGTGGCAATAATAAATCATAATGTTATGAAAATGTCTGCTTATTTAACTGAGGCATATTTTCAACAAACCTGTATGTTGTGTTATGTATGTAGGTTGTGTATGTATTCCTGTATCTTTGTTGTGTTTTTACATAAACAAACTTAAAGTATATGAGAACCTATGTTTACACCAGTAACAGTTCCTTCAAATTCTTGCACTTTGTGTTAGGAACGGCTCCTAAGCATTATGGCCATTTCCCTGATTAAAAGCTTGGAAGGCCCTCGGTTAATCCTTCCTCTGAACTCCTCCTGATAGTTTTTATCCATTCATTCAGCCCAAGTGAGCAGTACTAATTGCCCAGTTTTTATGGGATGAATTGGAAGCTAGAAAAAACGAGCCTTGGAATATGTGGTGTGCATTTTATTCACTGAAATCGTTTCACTGCAAGCAAATTGACTGTTATTCACACGAACCTTCTTCAAAACAAGGTCCACATGCAGAGTGCCACATGTTGGATTCTCTTGATGCATTCACATTAAGTGAGCATGTGGAAATTTGTGATTTTATATCATTGTCTTTTGTGTATTTTTTAAATCTAGAATGTACCTCAGTTGTTCTTTGGATAGTTACGTGTTTTATTTATTTATTGCTGCCTAAAGAAGTTCCACTTGGACAGGATAGGGAAATACTCTGTTGTATGGGTATACATAGAACCTCTTTGGTTCCACTAGAAACACAAACCAGATTGGATTTTGCATAACTTTTAAATCCCAATGATCACTGTGATGTAAAAGTGTCATGGTATGAACAGCTAGTCTAAAAATATATTGGTTACACAGTATTACTATATTCATCCACTATTTACAACAAAAGTAGGTGGTGAAAATTTAAGACTTTTTTCACATCTTGTATATAAAACCAAAAGGAATCAAAAAGATCAAATAATCTAAATGCTTCTTTGAAAGATATTTTGAGACCAGCTTTTTACAAAATCTCTGACATTATCACTATTTATCACATGAAAGAGAATCTGTTGCTTAGCCAAAACTACACAGTTGTTTTGTTTAGCAATGATATGTTCTTATGTGCTTTTGATCACTGTTGTGTATGAAATGTTAAGAACATACTAGGAGTGGAAGCAGAGGTAATAGTGTAACATATTTATAACAGCAGCAATTACACAGCCAAAGAGTTTGCAGTGTAGTCTGAGCTGGACTGGAGTTCAGTGGAATTTCCTGAACAGAGAAACTGAAGAAATGGCTATATTGCAATTCAGTTCAAGTCCATACTTCTAGTGTCTGACCTGGACACATGAATTGCATAACATTAATAAAGAATTCCACTCTGTTTATAATATCCTTCGAGTTCAGGGCTTCAAATGTTTACATCTGTAACAATAAATGTTATTCTGTATCATATATTTTGTGGTTAAAGTCTGTGTATAAACTGATCATGTTCCTCTGCTCTGTCTACAGACTGTGCGTCATGGCTTCCCCTACCAGCCCACAGCTCTAGCGTTCGACCCTGTGCAGAAGATTCTGGCTATTGGATCTCGCTCTGGAGGAGTGCGCATGTATCCTTTTCCGTTGTGCTTTCCATCCGTAGTAATGTTTTGGGTGTTGTGAACTTGTGGTACCTATGAGATCAGTGCTGCTGATAAGAGAAAACATTTGTGGTGTGTTTCCTGCCTGAGGGCATCCCTACAGCCCAGAACTGTGTCTAACCATTTAACTAACTCTCAGGGGTGAAGACACAGAGACCAGGACAGTACAGAAACATGTCTGGGGAGGTGTTATGAGGATTCCTTTGTGTGGGTTAACTCATAAATCAGCAGTACTCACTATACTACACTTACACACAGGTCAGGTCTGTCATTAGATTATGAAATATGGTGAAGTGTAGTAAGGACACGTCATCTCTTCAGGGTTGGTGTGCCATTAGAATGATGTGATATTATTAACATTTTGTCCAAAATGGAGAATATTTGTTATGTGGTTATGTTTTTTTTTTTTGGAGGAAGAATGTCTCTCAGAAGAACAGTATATTTAGTTTTTGTTTGGAGCACTGTATCGATCTAGAAACTCCCAGTTTAAACATTCACACTGCAATATTGATTGTCAGATTCTCTGGCCACTTTCTGTATACACAGTCTGCAAATCATTCATGTAGGCAAACACAGAGTTTGTTATCTGTGGGTTTATGCAGGTGAGTCTGAGATCTGTTTTACCATAAAATCATAGAGGCTTCCTGTGTGAGCAGTGTAGTTTCAATCATAGTGAGGATCACAGTAAAGTAATTTTTCAACAGGAGGAAGCGAAAAGGACTGTGAGTTAGTGTGTATTTGAGTGTGTGTGTGTGTGTGTGTGTGTGTGTGTGTGTGTGTGTGTGTGTGTCTCCAAACAGGTAATTTAATTCCATGTGCACTCCCTAAAGTGTTGCCTTGAGAATGAGATAGAGAGAGAGAGAGAGAGAGAGAGAGAAAGAGAAAGAGAGGGAGAGAGATAATAGAAATCTCCTGTATGACTGACAGTTACTTCTCATCAGAGCACACACCAGTGGAAAAAAGAGAGGGAAAGAAAGAGAAAGAGGAGGACAGGCGAATGAGAGAGGGAAAGAGAGAGAGCATGAAAGGATAGTGAGAGAGAAAAAAGAGAGGGGGAAGACAGAGTGAGAGAAGGAAAGAGAGAGTTTGAGAGAGGGAAAGAGAGAGAGAGAGGGTA
Source organism: Noturus placidus (assembly GCA_022414735.1). NCBI lineage: Eukaryota > Metazoa > Chordata > Actinopteri > Siluriformes > Ictaluridae > Noturus > Noturus placidus. Next base: position 32,886 of record JAFFST010041726.1, on the reverse strand, counting down.
AATAAAAGACGGAAGAGAGAGAGTGAGAAAGGGAACGATGGGGTGAAGAAGTGAAAGAGAGAGGGAGAGAGTGAGATGCAGAGAGAGTATGAGAGTGGGAAGGAGAGAGAAGAGACGAAGACACAGCAAGAGAAAGGGGAAAGTCAGAGCAGTAATATGAACAAGGATGAACGATGCTGCAAAGTGTAAGAGCAGTAAGATGAGCAGTGGTGAGACAGAAACCATTTAGTCATATAGATGCACGTGTGTGTGTGTGTGTGTTGTGTGTGTGTGTGTGTGTGTGTGTGTGTGTGTGTGTGTGTGCATGAAAGAGAGAACATAAGCTGAAGCTGGTTTTATTGTCAGGCGTATCACGTACAAGTTCACTGCAGCTTCTGTCTAGTTAATGTCAAAATGATGATGCTCTCTCTCTCTCTCTCTCTCTCTCTCTCTCTCTCACACACACACACACACACACACACACACACACACACACACACACACACACAAAATGTGTGTGTTGAGGTTTGGTTTGGTTCCAATTACTAAAAAAAGATCATTCATATCTTCCAGCTCTGCTATTAACATGGGTTGCCATTGTTTATTATCTTCTCTCTCTCTTTCTCTCTCTCTCTCCCCATCACTACTCTTTTCATCTGTTCACCACAGCAAAAAATTATGAATTATGAGGGAGGAAAATAATGTTACCCCATGCCTGAAAACTGCTACACATGCTGCTGTCTACAAAATAAGCACTCCCAAAAAACAACAACAACAACAACAATGATTACACTTATCTATATGTTTCACTGCAGTTATTCAGTTATTGAAGAATTCATAATAATAGCTGAATAATAATAAGGAAATAAAAACTCTAGCAATCATGGAATGATGGATGCTTTAGAATTTCTTTAAAACTGAGTTGCTGTGGTTTACATCACCTTCACTGTGTCTTCAATCTGTTAGAAGACAAAAAGAAAGACTGAACAAACTGGTCATTGTAATGACAGAATGAAGCCTTTGACTTTATATTCATCATATGCCACAATATCATGATTGTAGTTTTCAGTAAATAAATCTATTATACAGTCATGTGATCATATTCTTATGCACAAAACAAATAAAAAAAAAAAGACAAAAAGAGAAATCTTATAGAAACTCACTATGGGGCATTATGGGGCAGACACACTACAATTTCTGTTCCACTTGACTTTCATTCATACGCATGTGAATGCTGGAGACTGGAAACACAAGTTTAGTGAACTCTGACCTGCGATTTCAGACATGTGAGGATTAAGAGCAATATACACTAAGGAGCCATACTATTATCGTGAAGTGAATAACATTACCTCATTACAATGGCACCTGTCAAGGGTGGGATATATTAAGCAGCATGTGAGCAGTCAGTTCTTGAAGTTGACATGTTTGAAGTAGGAAAAATGGGCAAGTGTAAGGATCTGAGCGACTTTAACAAGTGCCAAATTGTGTGGCTAGATGAGTGGGTCAGAACATCTAAAAAAAAAAAAAAGGTCTTGTGGAGTGTTCTTGGTATGCAGTGGTTTGTACCTACAGAAAGTGGTATAAGGATAAGTGATAGGGTCACTGCATAAAATGTCAAAGTTGTTCGGTAATGGTTTGAGGAAAATGAGAAAGAGTTCAAGATGTTGACTTGGCCTCCAAATTCCCCAGATCTCCGATTGAGCATCTGTGGGACGTGCTGGACAAACAAGTCTGATCCATGGAGGCCCCACCTCACAACTTACAGGACTTAATTAATATCTGCTAATTTCTTAGAGCTAGATACAACAACACACCTTTAGAGGTCTTGTGGAGTCCACGCCACGATGGATCAGAGCTATTTTGGTGGCACAAGGGGGACCTACACAATGTTAGGCAGGAGGATTTAATGTTATGGCTGATTGGTGTATCTACACGATAATATACAGGTATAAGAAGTAAAGGTCATTCTGTTATTAATAGTGTCAAGGAAGACAGAGGGCTTCTCTCTCTCTCTCTCTCTCTCTCTCTCTCTTTAGTTGACCTCATGCATTACACCAAGCAATTTGCAGGTTTTGGATTTTATTTCAGGCACAGCTTCACAGGCACAGGCATGGTGTAGAAGAATAAGTGAGATTCCAGTGATTTAAAGCAAGAATACTATTGCACCATGATAGACTGAGATACAGAGAGTGAGAGAGAGAGAGAGAGAGAGAGAGAGAGAGAGAGAGAGAGAGAGAGAGAGAGAGAAAGAATGAGAATGATCAAATTTGAACACCTACTATCACTGGGAATGCCACTTTGCTCCAGATTAGCCTCAGTTCTTCATGGCATGGATTCCACAAGATGTTGGAAACATTCCATTGGGATTCTGGTCCATGTTGACATGGTTTCATTACATAATTCCTGCATATTTTTCATGATTGTGTCACCTAATTGCTGCAGATTTGTTAGCTGCACATTCATGCTGCAAATCTCCAGTTTTATCACATCCCAAAGGAGCTCTATTAGATTCAGATCTTGTGATGACTTGTGCTTTGTGACCTGATGCATTATCATGCTGGAAGTAGCCATTATTCCCAAGATGGAAAACTTTGCATTATCCACATTCCCCATACCATTACAGCACCACCAGCATTCAAGTGATGATTGATTGGTATTAAGTGGCCCGGCATGTGCTATGAAAACATTCCCCACACCATTATACCACTACCAGCCTTAACTATTGACACAAGACAATTAATTCATGCTATTGTCTGGAGGAAGAAGAATGAAGAAAGAACATTCTGTCCACAGTCAAGCATGGTGGTGGCTCGGTGATGATCTGGGGCTGCTTTACATCCTCTGGCACTGGAAACCAACAGTGTGTGGAAAGAAATATGGATTCACTGAAGTATCAGGAAATTCTAGGAGAAAACATCATGCCATCTGTAAGGAAGCTGAAGCTTGGGCGTCATTGGACCTTCCAACAGGACAATGATCCCATGCATACCTCAAATTCCACCAAGGCTTGATTGCAGAAGAAGTCCTGGAAGATTCTACAGGGCCATCACAGTCACCTGACTTGAACCCCATAGTAAATTTCTGGTGGGATTTGAAGAAGACGTTTGCCGAACACAAACCCAAGAATATTACTAAGCTCGAGGCCATTGCTCATGAGGAATGGACTGTGATTACTCAGTAACGTTGCCAGAAGCTATGCATCTTGTTTGCAGAAGGTCATAACAGCAAAAGGGTGCTCTAATACTACTGAGTATTAAAGATGCTTGCCATGAAAGGGTTGAGTAATCTTGAAACTGGAGAAATCATTATAAGTTGCATTGTCAGTTGAATTTGTGGAAACCATTTGAACCATCTGTTGTTTTTGTTTGATTTGTTCATTGCAAAGAGCTGAAAGTCTGTAAATTTTGACACTAAACCTGATTTGCAGTCGGGGTTGAATAATTTTGATTGCAACTGAAAATGTTACAAGAATATTCACATGCATGACTGCTTTGCATTATAATGACTCTGTATATGACAGTTATTAGTGGCTTCAGTGAAGTAATTGATTTAACTAACTAGGTATACTGTAGACCTCAGAGATACAGATGGCACATGACATAGCTGTGATCGCAATTAAGGAAATGATTATTTGCTCTTCTCAGAACCATTTAGGTTGATAGACAGTGACCAGAAATACATGACACATTTACAATTTACAGACTCCTTAGTCTTGATTTGCTTCATGTGCAGGGACGTCTGGACAGGACACAGTTTATCCTGTTCTATTCACACTGCTGTACGTAATGCAGCATCCTTGCTCTGTAGATCTTTGGGGTCTAATGGGTGGATCAGGAAAGTATGATGTATGTGTGTGACACAGAGTAAGAGAGAGAGAGAGAGTGAGAGAGAGAGAGAGAGAGAGAGATGAAGTAGGAGGAAAGGCAGAAACGTCATAGTACTGGACATCAGTAATGATCTTCAATGAATTTCAGAATAATATTGAGTGTGTGAGTTGTGGATCTCCCTATTGCCCTCATCCCTTTGTGCGACCGAGAGGCCTGATTCTGGCCTGTGCTCAATGATGATAATGAGAGGGATGGAGAGAGTGCAACAGGCAGGTGAAGGAGCAAGTGAATCAGAGAAAGAGAGATAGTGTTATGCTGAAATTATTATAATTAAGAGGTGGAGGAAGGGTGTGAGTCTGAACAATGTGAGCTGAGGATAAAAGTAAGAGAAGAAAAGGCTCACATGCACATTCACACACACACACACACACACACACACACACACACACACACACACACACACACACACACACAGAGAGAAATATAGAGAGAATTCAATTATTTTGTTAATTTACGAGTTCTTTCTCATAGGCAGGTCTACACTGGTTCCACTTTCTGTGTGTGTGTATGTTTGTGTGTGTGTGTGTGTGTGTGTGTGTGCGTGCGTGGCTCACATGGAGACTGTACAGCTTGAGTGAGAGACGGATGGAGAGATAGTATGATACTCAGATGCACTCTCCTGTAGGCCATGGTCTCAATTTTCAAATTCAGAAGGACCTGCCACTTGGCTTGGAGATTTGGACATGTGTGTGTGTGTGTGTGTGTGTGCGCGTGTGTGTGTGTGTGTGTGTGTGTGTGTGTGTGACACACGTTATTTCTGAAAGTTTACATTGTTTATAGTTTTCTGTAAGTAAAAAGGATGTGGGGCTTACTGGTCTTGGAAACTTCCTCTTTTAATTTGTAGATTTCCTGTTGACTAAACCGCTTGTTTCTCCATCCGCAGATTTAATGTGTTTAATGTTAACGTGGAGTCACTACCTCTCAGCAGGACGGATTCCTCTTATGTGAAGATAACGTTAATCTGGCTATTAAACATTTGTAAAATAATTTTTTACGTTTGTAAAATTATTATCACATAATTGTTATCAAGGAATTATGCTAAAATATTTATACCAATATTCTCCCACGCAGTACTCAAACCACAGAATCTAATCATTATCTTCAAACTGGAAGTAGTTTGAGGGGAACCCCCCCCGCCGCCCCCCAAAACAACAACAACTAATGTGATCTGCAAGGGCTTATAAGATAATACTTCATTTATCTTATAAGCCCTTAATACCGGACGGAGAAATATATACAAATGAATGGCTATTCTTGACTGAGGAGACGAAGGTCACACAAGGTTGTGATTTATCCGCTTGGCTTCTCCATATCTCAGAGTGAAACATGTGTACTGGTTAATGGATTGAATTGTGCTCCAAGCTTCAGGCCGCGTAGGCTGGCTAAATCGCCGCCTGTATGTTTCTGCTGAACGTGGGCGCCGATGTGTCGTGAACTCTTTATTGTAGTGGTGAACTGCAGCTTGATCTCACAGTGTAGGTAGTGGTTATATAATCCGTTTTGATCAAGATTTAGAGTTCTCCATCTTTATCGTGCTCTCTTAGAAGCTTGACATTTGCTAGCTAGTGAATGAGTCACATTTCCAAGGCTTCACTGCTGTAATCACTTCATAGTGTTACATAAGCCAGAGGGCACTCGTCCACATTTATAGCCCAGGTGTGTGTTTGTCGACGGGGGACGCGTGTAGTTTTTTTTGTGGATCAAATGTTTCTAGGATGATAGGGATTTGTGACCTTTACTGACGCTTTTGATTGCTCCTAGTGAAGATTTGGGATGCAGCCTATGAATCAAACATTTTTGTAATACATTGTGAGCTTTACATAATCACAATCTACACCAGTGTAAAGACTTTGTGGCTGTAGAACTTTGTATGTTAATGATAGGACACTCGTTACCTCAAGATGGCGAAATAGCATTAAGACATACTATGTATATTTCATATATAAAGTGAAAGTTTGTGAACCCTTTAGAAATTTCCATATATCTGCATAAATATGAGCTAAAACATCATCAGATTTCTAAGTCCTAAAAGTAGATAAAGAGAACTCAGTTAAACAAATGAGACAAAAATCCTATGCTTGATCATTTATTTTTTGAGGAAAATGATCCAATATTTCATATCTGTGAGTGGCAAACGTATGAGAACCTTTGCTTTTAGTATCTGATGTGACTTCTTAAACTAAATGTTTGCGGTAACTGTTGATCAATCCTGAACATCAGCTCGGAGGAATTTTATATGTTGGTGGGTTTCCTCACATGAACTGCTTGATTCAGGTCCTTCCACAGCATTTCTATTGGATTAAGGTGAGTTTTTGACTTGGCCATTGCAAAACATTGACTTTTTTCTTCTTTAACCATTCTTTGGTGAAAAAGACTTGTGTGCTTAGGGTCATTGTCTTGCTGCATCACCCACTTCCTCTTGAGCTTCAGTTCATGAACAGACGTCCTGACATCTTCCTTTAGAATTCACTGGTATAATTCAGAATTCATTGTTCCATCAATGATGGCAACCAAATCATAGACATAAGAAGTCATAGACTGAACAATACTGCATGAATATTATATTTTCAGAATTTATAACTAATTCCAGCTCCATGTCAGGAGGGAAAAAAATATGCTTTATCTGGTCGACTCTGTGCCACTGTGCCTATATTCACCAGTGACCTTTTGCATGTTTTCTTATTAGCCTGATAGTATCTTTGACCTTGTTACATGCATCTTGATTGTCAGGAGATTATGTGCATAAAAATGAAAGTGTAAACACATCCAAGATCTGTTCAATCAAATCACTTGAGGTGATCACAGGAGGTGGTTTTAGATGTTATTTATTCACTTTATGCAAGTATAAATACATACATACACAACAAGTCATCTTTAACAACAAAAACAAATTGTTAGTGAGATGCAAAATGGTTTTTATTCAGCAACTGTCTTAGTCATTAAAGCAATTAAAAATGGAGAAGAACACTGGAAATTGGTGTTCAAAGGAATGAGTTTATTTGCATATTAACACGTAATTGTACTCTGCATTTGTGATGCCACCATTAAAATAATGACATGAAATCTATATGCCAGAGAATACACAAAATCAAAACATTTATTGTTATAAGTTTCTTTCCACCAGCCAATGATTTCTATCACTAATATATAGATGTGAATCCTATACTTAAATCTAAACTCTCACACACAGAGGAGCTGATTTCATCAGATTTAACAGCATCTAACCATACTTCTGGATACAGTATCTCACAAAAGTGAGTACACCCCTCACATATTTGTAAATATTTGATTATATCTTTTCATGTGACAACACTGAAGAAATGACACTTTGCTACAATGTAAAGTAGTGAGTGTACAGCTTGTGTAACAGTGTAAATTTGCTGTCCCCTCAAAATAACTCAACACACAGACATTAATGTCTAAACCGCTGGCAACTAAAGGGAGTACACTCCTAAGTGAAAATGTCCAAATTGTTTGCCACTATTATTTTCCAGCACTGCCTTAACCCCCTTGGGCATGGAGTTTACCAGAGCTTCACAGATTGCCACTGGAGTCCTCTTCCACTCCTCCATGACGATATCACGGCGTTGGTGGATGTTAGAGACCTTGTGTCCTCCACCTTCCGTTTGAGGATGCCCCACAGATGCTCAATAGGGTTGAGGTCTGGAGACATGCTTGGCCAGTCCATCACCTTCACCCTCAACTTCTTTAGCAAGGCAGTGGTCGTCTTGGAGGTGTGTTTGGGGTCGTTATCATGCTGGAATACTGTGCACTGATCATGCTTTTCTTCAGTATTTCAAAGTACATTTTGGCATTCATGGTTCGCTCAATGAACTGTAGCTCCCCAGTGCCGGCAGCACTCATGCAGCCCTAAACCATGACACTCCCATCACCATGCTTGACTGTAGGGAAGACATACTTATCTTTGTACTCCTCACCTGGTTGCCAACACACACGCTTGACACCATCTGAGCCAAATAAGTTTATCTTGCTCTCATCAGACCACAGGACGTGGTTCCAGTAATCCATGTCCTTAGTCTGATTGTCTTCAGCAAACTGTTTGTGGGCTTTCTTGTGCATCATCTTAAAAAGAGACTTCCTTCTGGAACGACAGCCATGCAGACCAAATTGAAGCAGTGTGCGGCGTATGGTCTAAGCAGTGACAGGCTGACAATCCCACCCCTTCAACTTGTGCAGCAATGCTGGTAGCACTCATACGTCTATTTCCCAAAGACAACCTCTGGATATGATGCTGAGTACGTGCACTCAACTTCATTGGTCGACCATGGCGAAGCCTGTTCTGAGTGGAACCTGTCCTGTTAAACTGCTGTATGGTCTTGGCCACCATGCTGCAGCTCAGTGTCAGGGTCTTGGCAATCTTCTTATAGCCTAGGCCATTTTTATGTAGAGCAACAATTATTTATTTCAAATCCTCAGAGAGTTCTTTGCCACAAGGTGCCATGTTAAACTTCCAGTGACCAGTATGAGGGAGTGTGAGTGCGATGACACCAAATTTAACACACCTGCTCCCCATTCACACCTGAGAGCTTGTAACACTAACAAGTCACATGACACTGGGGAGGGAAAATGGCTAATTGGGCCCAATTTGGACATTTTCACTTAGGGGTGTACTCACTGTGTGTTGAGTTATTTTGAAGGGACAGTAAATTTACACTGTTACACAAGCTGTACACTCACTACTTTACATTGTAGCAAAGTGTAATTTTTTCAGTCTTGTCACATGAAAAGATATAATCAAATATTTACAAAAATGTCAGGGCTGCACTCTTGTGAGATACTGTACATCTGGATCATTCTGACTCAGTCTTTTTTTTTAACCATTGCACCATTCTGTGCTCGGTTCCAGCCTTCACCTTTGTCTTATAAACACTGAGAATGTAAAGATTTCTGCAGAGATAAGTGTTACACACAGACTTTCACAAATATGTGTGGAAGGAGGATGGTTTAAATGGTTATACTGTATATACACAATGCACATTTGTGAAATTATCCCATCAGCCAATCATGTCGCAGCAGCACATTGCAAATAATCACGCAAATACAGTTCAAGAGCTTCCGTTAATTTTCACATTAAACATCAGAATTGGAAAAAATGTGACTGTGGCATGGTTTTTGGTGCCAGACTACACTTGATCTCTTGGGATTTTACATACACAGTCTCGAGAGTGTACACAGAATCGTGCAAAAACCATCCAGTGAGCAGCAGATCTGTGAGCAGAACCACCTAGATGATGTGAAAGACTGGGATGAGTTGACAGGAAGACTATGGTAACTCAAATAATCACTCTTTACAGCCGTGGCGAGCAGAAAAGCATCTCAGAATGCACAAGATGTCATACCTTGAGGTGGATGGGCTACAATGGAAGAAGAGCAAAATTGTAGCTTGTGTCTTGAATCTGCATGATTTTATGCAATGCACTGCTGCCACATGATTGGTGGATTAGATAATGGCATGAATGTGGCTACACAGCCTGTCTAAGATTGCTGAGCTTCAGCTTCCTGTCTGTGATCGTGTCACATACTGTACATGAAAATGTAAAAGCGGTAACCTGTGTCTCTATGTCAGACATTGTCCAAAGACCTTGTCATATGTAGCTTTCATCATATTCATTCATGTGTGTTTGTGTGTGCATTCACTTTACAATACTGTGGATGGGCTGGTTTAGTTCACAGGACCCATTATATAATTGTGTTTACCGATTCATGAGGATGGAGGGATGGAGGGAAATGGATGCAGTGTTGTAGCAGACATAGGAATGTATTAGGAACAGAAATATTCATGAATGATGCAAAAAGGATGATATTTAGGCTAACATATTCAAACCATGACATTTGCACAGCAAGTCCTTGTTTAGTCCTTGAGAAAGCCCCCCTGCTGCTTTCCCTTTTCTCTCTTTAGCCCACTGCTCTTATCGTCTTGCTGGTAATGTTGCTAAAAAAGGACACTAGGCTCCAAAATCAATATCTCCTGATGGCTAACAAAGAACAACCAAGGGAAATAAAGGAAAGGAGGGGTTGCAATGAAGTAAAAGGGAGGGACTTGGCTCTCCTAACTTGCTGCAGCAATCCGTGTGTGCATGTGTGTGTGTGTGCGTGTGTGTGTGTGTGTGTGTGTGTGTGTGTGTGTGTGTGTGTGTGGAGAGAAGAGAAGGAATAAAAGAAATCAGAGAGAGTGTAGTAGGCAAGAATGGAAAGGCAGGGTTAAGGGGGTTGGTTAAGCAAAAAGAAGTGAGAGATAGATAGTGGAAAGCTAAGCTACAGTAGCTCTCAGCAGGATGCTGGACTTTATTCTCTGAAGCAGAAATCGTATCCAACATCATTTCTGTCCCACAGGGAAATACACTCACACATGCACATGCACACACACACACACACACACACACTCACACACACACTGGGGTGTGCCTCTTTGTGCAGCAGAATTCTTTCGACTTGTAGCCAAACTGCGCAAAGAGGCGCCTGTATAACGTTGCTTGTCTCCTCAGTGTACATAGATCTGAGACACAACAGAAAGGCAAATAAGTGAGATGATTTGTATACCTTTGTGTGTAGCTTCATGTGTAGCAATCCTGCAAGCATGTCACACAGTTTATAGTGCTTATAGTCAGTGTGATCCACAATTTCTTTGATAGTAGCTTGCTCTTTTGCCACCATACATCTGTATGTGTGCTTTGAATGGAGTCAGTTGGAAAAGACACAGCTGTTAATGTGTTAGATACTGAAACATCTGCTTCCGCCACATGGTGTCATGGCGCATGGTGCTAAAGACAGCAATGTATAGTGAGAATTCCAAACACAATGCAATTTTACGCACCTTCATAATGCATTCACCGTCAATGTTGTATGGATAATTTGTAACACTTCAGAATACTGACATGATCGTGCCATGGCACATTCCATGATGGATATCATAACGAGATGTAAAAGGGATCTTTATTTAGCAGATCTTTTATAACTGATGTCTCATACAGTCCAACACAGAAAGGCCAATGCAGTTTTTGCTGTAGACTGTAGACATTTGGGTTTGAGATGGAAATTTATTTCCTGGTATTTATATGTAGATGTGTTAAACATCACAGAACATTTTGTATATAGTTGAGCAAAAATATTGGAACATGTGACTGATGAGTGTTTCTTATTACCCAGGGGTGTTCTGTTAGATTGATTTTTCAAACAATAAATAGCTCTGAACAACTACTCTTGGTTTTAGCTTTCAGTTTCACCTGTGAAGACACCTGTGAATTTGTTAAAAATGATAAGCTTACCATAAAGATCAGAGAGCTGTCTGTGGGGCAAAAGCAAGCCATTCTGAAGTGCAGAAAAGAGGGAAAATTAATCAGAGATATTGCATGAGCAATTAATTGCCAATTCAACAACTTGGAATGTCCTGAAAAAGTGAGACACCACTGGTGTACTGTTAGATTTCCATGTATCGTATTTATATGTCTTCAGATCTCCGCCAGTCCTTTCAGCCGGTTCTACAATTATTTACTTATATTAACTTTTAGTTCTGTGCTACTATGAGCTAAAAATGTGGTTTATCATGGAGCATTCAGGCCTGGGGGGTCTAAAATGAACACACACTGACTTCCTGCATGCTCACACAGACATCCCACTTTATTCATGCAAACCAAGAGTATTTATACACATTGATAACAGCAGTGCGTGGACGGTTTCTACTGGTGCAGGTGACAGACAGATTCAAAAAACAAAACAATAAATATATACATTCATCAAAGGTATTTGATAGAAGTTCATAATATAAGAGGGTACATGGTATAAGAGAACACTTAATTAAATATTAAGTGTTAATTACTTTAATTTGCTTCAAGTCTTACATGTTCCTATATTTTTGCTCGCCTAAAAATTGGGTGGTCTGAAGGTGGTCAAAAGGTTATATGTTTTATGTTGTTTAACACATCTAACTATAAATACCAGGAAATAAAAGCTGAAATCCTAAACTCTATTGTCTCATATCCATCTTTTGATCTCAAACCCAAATGTCTGTGGAGTATAGCACAAACAAATGAATTGACCTTGCCATTCCAATAGTTTCGGTTGGGACTGTAAATGCTGGTTAGAAAAACATTAACATACAGTATTAACATTTATTGCTTTCTTTTCTTAAACTGCTGACAGGTTTCTCAAGAATGACATGCTGCATCATCACGTTATAATAGTTTTCATGAGGTATACTCAGAAAAATAGTACCAAACTGTAGCTTTTCTTGTCACCTGTTTTTTGTACGTATAATATGTATTTTTTCCACTTAGCAATGTAGTGTACTTTTAAAAACAATTTTAGATGCATAAATAAAAGAGTCATTATTAACAATCAAAATAGTAAAGCTTTAAATATACACTACATGCAACTTTCTAGGTATAATATATCCATCCATCTTCAACCACTTACTCCTTTTCAGGGTCATGGGGAAACCTGGAGCCTATCCCAGGACGCATCGGGCACAAGGCGGGGTACACCCTGGACAGGGTGTCAGTGCATCACAGGGCACAATCACATACACACACACCAATCAGCCTAACATGCATGTCTTTGGACTGGGGGAGGAAACCGGAGTACCCAGAGGAAACCCCCGACACACAGGGAGAACATGCAAACTCCACACACACGGCCCTGGCGGGACTCGAACCCCGGACCCTGGAGGTGTGAGGCGGATGTGCTAACCACTAAGCCACCGTGCACCCTGGTATGAAATATATATATATATATATACACAGTGGTGTGAAAAAGTGTTTGCCCCCTTCCTCATTTCCTGTTCCTTTGCATGTTTGTCACA
>JAFFST010041724.1:0-21508 GCA_022414735.1 Noturus placidus | reverse complement strand
GGGGGGGGGGGGGGGGGGTCCACCACATCAGACAGGTGCTGGTGTGTGTGTGTGTGTGAGAGCGCGAGATAGAAGAGGCCGTCGAATCATCACACATTAATCATGATGTCAAAACTACAGGACACGCTCCAGTCACTGTCTTAAGGAAAAGTAATGGCACCCTTTGATGCTTTTTTTTGTTATCTTCAGCTCCAACATGCAGGAGATTAACTCCATTCCTGTGACGCCGTTTACTCGCGTAATCGGAGGAGGCCCCTTCCACCTCTGTGTAACGGCACCAAAGCTGAAGGGACACGAGCTGCGTTCTAAATCACACTCTGCTGAGACCACACACAGTGAAACGGGTATCATGCACTCATCTTATTTCTGGAGAAGTGTGTTACACATCAGGAGAGAAAGAGAGCGAGAGATACAGAGTGAGAGACCGACGCAGAAAGACGGATACAGAGAGACAGATAGATATAGAGAGAGAAAGACAGATAGATACAGAGAGACAGATACAGAGTGAGAGAGACAGATACAGAGAGACAGGTACAAAAAGACAGATACAGAGACAGATGGATACAGAGAGAGAGAGACAGATCAATAGAGACAGATACAGAGAGACAGATCCATACAGAGACAGATCCAGAGAGACACAGAGACAGACAGGTGCAAAAAGACAGATACAGAGACAGATAGATACAGAGAGAGAGAGACAGATACAGAGACAGATCAATACAGAGACAGATACAGAGAGACAGATACAGAGAGACACAGACAGGTACAAAAAGACAGATACAGAGACAGATAGATACAGAGAGAGAGAGAGACAGATACAGAGACAGATCAATACAGAGACAGATACAGAGAGACAGATACAGGTACAAAAAGACAGATACAGAGACAGATAGATACAGAGAGAGAGACAGATACAGAGAAAGATCAATACAGAGACAGATACAGAGAGACAGATCAATACAGAGACAGATACAGAGAGACCGATACAGAGAGACACAGACAGAGACAGACAGGTACAAAAAGACAGCTTCTTTTAAAAGCTGCCAAGCCATATAAGATATGCCATTTAAGATATGGGCTGTGTCCCAAATCACTCCGTGTTGGTCCGTAGTGCACTCCTCCCCCTGCAGTTAGGGGTGAAAACCGGGACGACATGAGGCAAAGATTAACTCCGGACTGTACACTCAGCTCTGACCTTTGACTCCTGAATATATCAACTGGCATTAGGAATTCTTGGGAACGTCGGACTGTTTTTCCTGCATACAGACAAAAGTGGCTGAAAGTTTACACGCCCTGTGGAACAAGTAATTAACACGTATACATATAAAGCCTTTTTATTTTCAGCAAAAAAATGTTGGGCTCTGAGTGGACTCTGGACGTTGAGAGATTGCTTTTCTGAACCCCAGTGTCTCAGTGTGTCCAAGACAAACACGCAGCTGGCCGGTGTGCTGTTTGTGTTCAGATAGAAGGAGATGAGCTCGGAGACCAAGCACTTATTAAAAACCCTTTCTGTGTGGAATGCTTTTATTACTCAGGCATTTTATCTGCTCTAATAGATCCCGTCTCCCTCTGTCTCTCTCTCTCTCTCTCTCCCCCTGCGGCACATTCTGCACCGATCCGTACTTCAGAGATTTCATATACAATTCCCACCGGTGGACGTCCTCATCATCACATCATCATACTATGAAGAACAGTGAAGTGGAGAAAGCACACTCTTATTTACATAGTACAGTTGCATAGTACTATAGATCAGCGGTCCCCAACCCTTTTGTGCCAGGAACCGGTTTAATATGAGACAATGTTTTCACGGACTGGCCTTTAAGGTGTGGCGGAACAATACAACAAAACAAAATGATACGACCGGCATAAAAACTGCGGTGTTTTTAAAAAATATATATAATAATAAACGTGAATCCAATGTGAAATCGCAACTTTATTAGCAACGTCCTCGTAACATCACGCCAACAACATAACATGAGTAACATCCTCTCTGCCCCCTAACGCTCTCTGGTCGCTATGGTAACGTTTCAACATGCCTTCAAAATAAGATTCACCACAAAAACAAATATAAAGTACATGAAAAACACAACTCACCATAACACTGAATCAGTGGGAGCCCTGAGCCCATTTCTCTGGAACATCTAGGGCTAATGGGAGACAATGACACCCGGAGTGTGTTGCTTATGTCCAGTCTACTCCGGAATGGCTCCTTTCCTTCTTGTTTACACTTTATTCTTTCAAAATACTGAAAAGGCTTGTCTTTTAATACAGGGTGCTTGGTCTCCAAGTAGTGAAGCAGTTTTGAAGGCTTCTTTGCCTCATTAGAGAGCTGGTTGCCAGATATTATGCAGAGCTGGCTTGGTGCGTGGAAATCACCTGTCACAATAAAACCTTATTTCAAGTAGGTCTCCTGGTATTGTCTGTTAAATGCAGCTTTCTTTTCCTTGGAAGTCGTAGACGCTTCTTCGGTCTCCTCACTGGGCCTTTTCCCCTTCGCAAATAAACTTTCCAGAGACGTTTGTTTTTTACGCATTTTGCTAGCTTGTGGGTTTATTTTTAGCAGTAACCCATCATGTGTCCGAGACAACCGTCTCGACATGTGTCAAGAGTGAGTCATAGACGGATGTAATGGAGAGAATAAAACAGAAATAATGCAAGTTATTTATTCTTTCTGTGCGGCCCGGTACCAAATGGGGACCAAACGCGGCCCGGTACCAGTTGGGGACCCCTGCTATAGATGACATAATTTTTCAGTTTTGCACTGCTCTATAGAAGGTATATTCCCCGCCCCAGGGGCGTGTCTTGCTCTACAGAAACAGCTCGTTAGCTCATAAACAGTGACTTAACATAAACAGTGACTTGACCACGTAACTCGTGCTCATAAACAGCTCGTGCTTCGGTTGCAGTTTTGTCACTGCGCCTTCCTGCTCACCGTTCGCTTTTCCAACCAGAAGTGGTGTTTGGAGTTTATTAATGTTTACGAGGGCAGAGTTTGTGGTCATGTGACTTTTCGCCATCTAGGATATTGTCCTGGGTAAAGTGGGCAGGCAGGGTGAAGGCAGTGTTGCTGTCGAGTACGATTGGGTAGATTGGGGTGTGGCATGGTGTATCTAAATGGTAAATGGCGCACTTATATGGCGCTTTTATCCAAAGCGCTTTACACTGCGTCTCATTCACCCATTCACACACACACCAATGGTACAGAGCCGCCATGCAAGGCGCTTGCAAGTGTCTTGCCCAAGGACACTTCGGTTTGTGGAGTCATCCGGGCCAGGAATCGAACCACCAACCCTTCGATTAGTGGAAAACCCGCTCTACCACCTGCGCCACAGCCCCAATCGTATCTTGATTGCTATTGGCTATTGTGTAAATCAGTCAAGCAATTCGCTCTGATTTCTTGTTTCCAAATGAAACTTCAACATAAAGAAGCAAATGACAAATTAAAGGAGGCGTGGCCTGTGTGACTGTGTGTCTGTCTCGGTGAAGGAGGCATGGCCTGTGTACGAGTCTTTGTATGTGTCTCTAAAGACCATGCTTAGTCATCTGACATGAACGAAAGGTGCAAAGGAAAAGGAGAAGTGTGTGTGTGTGTCAGGAGAAGTGTGTGGGAGGTGAGACGTGCTACAGCACAGACAATGCAGTGATTAAGCGAATGAAGAAAAGAAGAAAGAAGAGAGATTAACAACATGGAAGACAGATAAACACTCCCAAGATATACAGGTTAGAACAGATGGTGATCCCTCATACACACACACACACACACACACACGTGTGCATAACCATAACCACACCCTTCTGTAGCTGTGCAGTTCCAGTTTCCTGTACAATTAAAGAAAGCTAAAGCTCTGATTACAGACTGACTCGAAGTCCATGACCCTGTGCCTCGAGCCATAATTACGGCCCTTGCACTCTCTCTCTCTCTCTGTGTGTGAGTGTGCCAGAGAGAGAGAGAGAGAGAGAGAGAGAGAGAGAGAGAGAGAGAGAGAGAGAGAGAGAGAGAGATTCAGTCTCTGTGTGTGTGTGTGAGAGAGAGAGAGAGAGAGAGAGAGAGAGAGAGAGAGAGAGAGAGAGAGAGAGAGAGAGAGCGCAAACAAAGATGATCACGTTCATGCAGAGTGGTACACATCATCAACCTCAGCAAGACACATTCAACATAACGCTTCGTTCGATTTTCCCAGAAAAGCTGTGGCTTTACAACTAGAAAAGACATTTGGTTTGACCTGGAGGTTAGGAGTGCACTATATGAAAGCCATTTAGGACAGAGCCGGGGGAGGCTGTAACCCGAGAGAGCTGTGTCCGGAATCACTCTGTTGTATCTCTCCCTCACACACACACACACACACACACACACACACACTGTGTACGGGAGAGCCGTTTTGAACAGAACCAGCTTAATGAGATAAAGGCTGTGTTTCAAATTGCTCTCTGTGGGGTGGTGGGGGGCTGGGACACGTGCACGGCATACAATCTCTTATCTTGTGTCCTATACACAGGGGAGAGGCGTTTGTGATGAAGCAACATGTCTAATAAAGCATTAGATTAGTCTAGTACAGTGCACTATTTCTCAATAATTTGGGACGGAGCCAGGAAAGATCGAATGTCCAAAAATCCCACTTCGCTGGTGGTGTGTTCTTATTAAAAAAAAAAAAAAGGAAAAAAAAAAGGTAATTATTTTTAAAATTCCTGTCTTAAATCACCACACGTAAACTCGCTGTTTGCCTCGAGAATGGAGATGTGGGACAGAGCCAGAAAAGGTTGTCTGACCTACTGTGCACAACTCCAAAACTCAAGGCTATGATCTTTCATTACGCTGATGTGTTTTGTAGGAGAAAGCCATGTACGTGGTTTTATTTTTTTTTTATTTCATCTCAGTGTTTTTATTTTAGGTTTCTCCTCTTTTAAGCTCAGGGTTTGGTCTTCAAGAACCGTCTGAAGGTGAAAAAGGACAGTAAAAACGGCCGTTATTGTAAAAAAAAAAATAAACAAATAAATAAAAAAATATTGAAGAAACAGACGATCGTTACAACAAATTCAGAGGAATGCAGAGGAACGAGCTCTGAACCGCGAGCTCGATCGTTAACGCGGACGTGGCACAGAGCCAAACGCGACACAGCCTTCGCAACAAAGCACAGCTGACTGGGGCTCTGTCTCCTAAAACACGTTAACGCTAGTCTGGAAGCGATACTGATCCGTTAACGAGAGCAGCACGGGTACTGACGCAAATCCAGAACTAGGACAGAGGAGTGCTGTGATCAATCCAGCATTTGTTCTGAAAAGCTTTAGTTTAATGGTGGTGCTCAGAAACAAAAAGGGGAAGGGTGCCAATACTTTCACCACTGTCATAATGGCAAGGATGTCAACATGTGGCTGAAAAGACATTATGATATACCCCAAGTATATATATGGAACGACTATTAAATAAGATGTGTGTGTGTGTGTGTAATTCCTCAGTGATGTAATTCTGTTACTGCAGTCATTGATGCCTCAGGCTTCTGTAATTGTACACTCTCTACACACACACACACACACACACACACAAGTTTGACGCTGTTTTGAAGAAAGAGGAAAACATGGTGGTAAGAGATAAAAACCTGACATGATGTCATTTGGAACAAAGGTCACAACATCAAAGTGTGACTGAGTGTGTGTGTGTGTGAGAGAGACAGAGAGAGACAGCATGAGTGTGTGTAAGTGTTTTTTCCCATCGATTCATGGAAAACGGTGTCATAAAGTCAGTGAGCGCCGTTCACGTTGACGGCCGAACGAGACGAGATTTCGGCATGTCGATTTTTCTTCATCACACCGACATAACGATCAAACGATCAGTCGCTCGCTCGTGCGCCACAGCCGATAAGCTGGATCGTCAGCGTGGAAATAAATACGCTGGGACGATCCGACTGTTTCTGCGAAACGATATGGAGACGGTGCGCGTGTGTGAGAAAGAAGGAAAGAAAGACGTCGCTTAACAGAACAAGGAGGAGGAAACCCAGGCCGTAGAACACACACTCACTCCGCTATGTGAAGAGGAAAAGAAACCAAACCTGTGTGTGTAAGAGAGACATTCTTCCTGCACAGTTGGAATCTATATATGAAGGAGTTTCTCTTTCACACACACACACACACACACACACACACTCCCTTCCTGTGTCCTGTTGTTTTATCTGTGAGGCCTTGCTGATAGAGCTGCTCAGGGTTATTACAGGATGGTGTGTGTGTGTGTGTGTGTGTGTGTGTGTCCACTGCTGTGAATTTATTAATGTCTCGACTGACTGAAACTTTCAAGACATTGTGATTTCACATTCATCACTCCATCAGTGCTGATTCATTTTCACTGAGAAGCTCCACTGAAACACACACACACACACACACACACAGGCTTCCAAACAAACACAAATGGCAAATGATGCAGGAAAGAAGCAAAGGAAGGACAGTAATGTCTCAGGACCGGAGTGTGAAAATGCTGTGTGTGTGTGTGTGTGTGTGTGTGTGTGTGTGTGTGTGTGTGAAAAAGGATGTTGCTCACCTTAAAGCTGTTCAGCTCCTGTCTGGTGAAGCCGTTGCTGTGAATTATCTTCATCTGTTTAACCAGTGTGCTCTTACCACTCTCAGCAGCTCCTAAACACACATACATACACACGTTATTGCATCATAACATAAAAGAGCCTATCGATTTTTATTAAAATAATAAATAAATGCAGAGCATGTAATACCATTAGAATGGGTGGGGTGTGTAGAATTGCGGGCGTTTCCAATTGGCATATTCATAGGATCTAAACTAAATATTATTAAAAAATATATATATATATACTAACTTCGCAGAAACAATTTGCATATTTATAAAATTATATATAAAATTTTAAATTAGCCTATCTCTAGAACCTGAATTTCTGGGCGTCTCCTATTTGCATATTCACATAATCTGAATTTATGGGCGTTTCTTGCATATATTTTTTTTATCATCCAAAACTTCTGGGCGTGTCCAGTGAGTATATAATTTAATCATTTTGATTCCATGGGCGTTTCAGATTTGCATATTCATACAATCTGGCTTTCTGAGTGTTTCCAATTTGCATACACTCACATTCTGAAAACTATAAAGACTTTAAAATAGTTTAAAAACCTACCATACCAAGACACACACACACACACACACACACACACACAGTACTGATATAGTTGATATGAATAAACAGCGCGTGTCCTCACCGAGCAGCAGGACCTTCACCACGTTCATGTCTCTGCGCGCGTGCTCGTTGAGCTCGCGGTCTATCTCGGCGCTGTGTAGTTTCGCCTTCTTTCCTTCCTCCGTGACCTCGGAGCCCAAACACAGACCCATATCCGCGTCTCACACACATGTCTCTCGCTCATCCACACACAGATCTTTCTCATCAGACTGTTCAACTAAACAGCGTCCTGAGAGACTCCAGCGCATCGCGCGCGCGCTCTTTAAAAAAAAAAAAAAAAAAAAAAAAAAAAAAAAAAACCCTTCAGTCCGGTCGCGCGCACCAGCGGTTAACTTTAAAACCGTTAACGTTCAAGTTTAACAACTCCTATCTTTCACTATTTTACTATCCTTCTATTTCTGAAAAGTGACGTTAATTCTTCCTTCTCGCACCTCAGCTCCGTCTGCCGAAACTTTTTTTAAAAAGTTTAAAATTCAGCTCCCGCTTCGGTTACTCCACTTTTCCTCCTCCTGAACATATACACATCCCTCTGTCAATTAGTTTTATATTTAAACTCTAGTTTAAAAAAAAAAAAAAACAACAACAAACGTCCGTTTTCTTTTCGTGTTTAAGGAATCACGGGGAAACTTGTTTCTATGGAAGGTTCAGGTTTCGCCCGGAAGTGACGTCACGCGCGGAGCGCGAGGGCGACTCCTGTCCTGTCACCTGAGCGGCGCGAGCTCTCGCGCTCATCTTTCATTAGCTTAGCATTAAAGTACCGTCCGGTTGAGTTGAAACTCCCGACATTTTTTTTATGGCTCCTAAAGGCAATTGAACGACCGTTTAAAACATCTCATTGCTTTCCAGTCGCATTCAAAACAAATTCGACATTACTTTTCTCAAAAAACGTTTTTAAACAAAGTAGACTTGTTGAAATTCACAGGAATGGCCCAATGAAATCCCACTTTTCCCTCCTCATAGAAAACAATGCCAAATTACATGAGGAGGAAACCACGAGAGGAACGAGACTCATCAGGCAATCATCCTCTGACAGCACGGTTATAAATCATTAACGACAACGCCACAATGCGAAATATTGCGGTTTCAAGATAAGAACTTCAAGAATAAGAAAGAAGAGAGGCTTGTGAGAAGGCGACTGTTTGTAGATGCTATAACGCAAGTGAGAACAGGAACTAATTTGTTTCACGGGACATTCCAGGATAGTAACCATAACTATAAATGGATAAAAAAAATAAATAAATAAGGCGTGTCATTCTAATCACTGTCAAACCTGCCTCTGTCTCTCTGTTTGATCTGGTTATTCTGATTTATTTTTTTAATGATTCTCACGCACTTTTCAGAGTACAACAAAATAGATCGGAATCAACATTTTTTACCCCGATAACAGCCCCTCCCTTCCCACCCAGGAATGTTTACATATGATTCATTTACTAATGATTCATGTGCATGTAATTTAATTACGTTTAGTTTTTTTTTTTTTCATAAATCCACAGAATTAAAAAAAATAACTAAATAATAACGAAATAACGAGAACGAAAGAAAAGAAAGGAAAAGGGGAGAGGGGGTAAAATGGATAGTATTGACCGTCCACCTCTCCTTAATCTACCTCCAGGGTGGGTACATCCTTGAAGTAGGTAATAAACTGTTGCCATTTTCCCAAAAATGAGTCTCCGCTACCTCTGATGTTATACTTGATTTTTTCCAGCTTCAAAAAGAACATTAGATCTTGAAGCCAGACTGATATAGAGGGGGGTTGTGGAGAGGTCCAAGACAACAATATTCTGCGCCGAGCAATCAACGATGCAAAGGCCACAACACTAGCTTGTCTAAGGTTCAGAGGCTGACACTGACATGAAACACCAAAGATGGCAGTTAGAGGACACGCCTCCAAATTGATTCTAAGAATGTCGGACATAGTCCTAAAAAAGGAGTTCCAAAAGTTCTGTAGTTTGGGACAGAGTGCAAACATATGACTCAGGTTACACGGAGAGAGTTTACATTTCTCACACATGTCAGGAACATTGGGATATATTTTAGATAGTTTACTCCTAGAGAGGTGAGCTCTATGGACCACTTTAAATTGTATGAAACTAAGTCTAGCACAGGAGGTGGTGGTCCGTATATTATCTAACACTCTGCCCCAGTAATCATCCTCAAGCTCCAGACCCACTTCCTCCTCCCAGGCACTAATGGGTTTAACATTGTAAGAATCGATTTGAGACCAAATCGTTGCATATATCTGTGAAATAATGCCCCTTTTACGAGGATTCAGCTTGAACACCTCTTCACATGCATACTTTATAGATAAGGAGGGAAACCCAGTGAACAGGGAGGAGACACAGTGCCTAATTTGAAAGATCTGGTTATTCTGTCCACCTTTGTGAGTTTAAATGAACTCAGTGTTTTTGTAATGTTGGCTATAAATGCATTAAATAAAAATGAACTCAACAAAAAGGCATAGAGTGAGAAATAGTGATAATGCGTTGAATTTATGTTTTAAAAAACAATAAGGGTTCTTCAAAACAGTTAAGCGGCATGATTTCTAATTCGTTTGTGAACAAAAAACCAAACCGAAGAATCAGTGGGTGCCAATATATTTTTTCCCCACCTTCACAAGTGTTATTCACATTATTTCTACATGCTAAAGTATCTATCAAAAAAAAAAAAAAACTCCAAGTACAAACCAAGCGCTGGCGCTGAAGTTAAGCGCTAAATCACAATTTCATGCTAATATTTGGGAGAGTATGTTGAAATATTGAAACTTACTGTAATTCCGACAATAACTCGAGGATTGATGCTAAAACGTTTCCGGGCTTGAGATGATAAGACCGTTGTGAATCCACAAATGTGAAAGCCTGTTAGAACTAGAAATAAACTATGACAAATTTACAAAAAAGAAACAAATCGCAACAATTTTTTAACACGTTACGAATGGAACACAGACTTGAACAGTTGTTTCGGTGCTCATTAGCATGTACTATAATGGTGAAATGTCTATTCTGTGGGAAAGCAGTCACGCAACATGGAAATGTTCTTGGGACGTGTTTTATTGGTGCGTTTAGATCAGTAACCAAAGAAAAAATCAGTAACCAAAACCAAAAAAAGGAAATAATTAGTACAATACAAACTAATTTTAAAAAGACTTCAAAAAACAGACATGAAGTTCACTCTGCATGTGCATTCACATAATATGAATAAATTATTATTATTTTTTTTAACAATTCATTATTTATTTTATTTCTTTTGGGTTTTCTCGAGCCATTTGATTTCCAGACTGAGAAACAGAAATGAGTCGCAGCACTGTGAAAAAAAAAAAACCGTGCTTCTGAAGTTTACTCCTTCCCTACAGGCAAACTTCATTAAATCGGATGGGATATTTAAACGGACATTAAGATGGCGAGGGATTAAAGAAAAGATGAAGGCGTGTTCAAGTACTGTATTAGAAATCTGGCTGGGTGTGAATACACAAAACGTAAAATATGTCTTAGTGTTTTTATGTTGATACCAACAAGGACGTCTAGTACAGAGAAAAAAAAACACAAACAGACGTTAAACCACACAACCTGATCAACGCAGATTATAATAAATATGGCCAATTCATGGGCTGAACACAGAACAATAAAAGCTGGTTGTAAAAGCAGTTCTCTTAATTCTAAATGCAAATATAAATTAAATGGTATAAAATAAGCTGAGTTCAGGAAACCTTCGTGTAACCCTCAAGGTTGGGAAACCAATGGATGCTCATCGTAAAGTCTGAAATAGTATTTTTTTATATACAAGATATAAAATATAAGAATATTTTAAGATTAAATTATGTAAATAACATTAGTTATGGCGCAGAATAAAACTGAATAAAGTTTTTTTTTAAACGGAACTTATTTTGTAATTACAACATCGTCATACATTTAGTTTTTTTTTTATTTATTAAAATTTATAACAAGCAAATTAAATATTTGCTTAAAAAGGTATATATAAAATTACATATTTGCTTTAAAAAGGTACCATAATTTCCGGACTATAAGCCGCTACTTATTTCACACGCTTTGAACGCTGCGGCTTAAACAACGATGCGGCTAATTTATGGATTTTTACGGGCCAACAAGCTTCATGCCGCAAAATATTTAGCCTCGTCACATCGGACCAATGAAATTACCGAACAGGTCACAGTGGACCAATGAAACTGTTCGAATTAAATCAAACGCACTCACACTAAATTCTTCAGATCAGACATTTTGTGCTTCATGAACACACCCTCATCACGGAAAACACACAAATGCATATGATGCAGCTTTCAAGTTAAAGGCGAGAAATCATTTATCAAAACTGGCCGCAAGCGAAGAGCAACTTTTGCTCGAGTCTGCCAGTGGATCCTAACAGCGTGGAGCGGTGTCAAAACATCTATCACCAACAGGTTTCGAAAAGCTGGACTGCTGAAGAGCACAGCACAAGCTCAACGGAGAATTTGCCTCGAGATGCGACATTGAGAGCGACAACGAAAGAGAGACTGAGCAAGTGTGATGAAGCAATTCTGAGGCTGTTCAATTCCCACACTGAAGAAGACTGCTTTAGTGGTTTTATTGCGCAGGAGGAAGATGAAGATGGATCAATGACTTTTCCTGGTAGGCAACTGTATTTTTAATTTTTTTAAACAGCCATGTTACCGGCACTGTTCGGAA
This sequence comes from Noturus placidus, assembly GCA_022414735.1. NCBI lineage: Eukaryota > Metazoa > Chordata > Actinopteri > Siluriformes > Ictaluridae > Noturus > Noturus placidus. The sequence continues at coordinate 9,648 of JAFFST010041724.1, read as the reverse complement.
AAAAAGCATTTAAAAGTTAAAAAGAATCTTTGTGTAACATCTTTGTGTAAATATCTCGTGTTACAACGTGGACACCTGCAGCTTATAGACAAGTGCGGCCTATATATGTGCAATTTTTTTTTTCCTTTTTAAAGTTAGTAGGTGCGGCTTATATTCAGTGCGGACTCTATAGTCCGGAAAGTACGGTGTGTATATATAAAAATGTAATATTTGCTTTAAAAGCTATATATAAAAAACATATGCAATTTTGTTGTTGTTGTTGTCGTTATTACACTCTTAGAAAAAGAGAGAGGAACGCAGTTCTAGTGCTCAAAAAGGGGTTTCTAGACGGGAACTGTCCTGAAAGTTCCCTGGCAGAAAAATTTGAATAATATAAAATGCTAGAACTTTCTGAAAGTGTCTTAAGAGCCTACCTAGAACATTTTCCCCTGATGATAAACCTGAAGAAACTCTTCAGGGCCAAAAATCTCAAAGTAGGTTCTGTGAAACATTGCCATGGGGACAGATTAATATATTATTATAGTGTGGATTATGTCAAAAAATTGTTTTTACTTTTTTAACTGTTCCCTACTAAAGGCTCAGAAATTTCAGACTTGCAGCTTGAACGCAGCATTTGTTACCAAGTTAACCAGATGACAATCTGAGGTCAAAGGTCAAGTTGTTTAAAGTAAGGAGAAATAGTACGGAAATATTTCAGCAAAAAAACAAAAAACAAAACCCTGATCCTGTAACGTTGACTGGCCTTCATTAGCGTACTCTGTTAGCAAGAACTACAAATCCGATAGGAAAATCTGTAATGGTTTCCATGATGTAATGGGAACGGTCTCAATGTGTTTCATTAGAGATTTTCTGGCTAATAAACGACAACAGAACCCAGGTAGTGTTTAACAGGTGGTGTTAAATAATTAAATCTCCTTCCGTTACAGGAGGAGGCGCCAATGTCATCAAGAGAGACCAAAAGTACGAGGTTTTTTTTTTTTTTAAATATTAAAAATTTGCGCTAAAGTAGTAAACAGGGTGCTTTGAACATTACGTTCACACTAGCAAGCTGCAAAGCAAGCATTTATTTTGTAAGCACGTGTTCGACAAAATTTCAAATCTTAATCTGAACTGAGATTTTCTCAATTCTAAGCGAATTAGCCACGGCACCGTTAATCCAAACGATCACCTCGAATGATTACTCGGACCGATCCTGTCACACGCAGCCCGACATTTCTTCAGATCTCCGCTCGCAGCAATTAGATCCCGTTTACTTTGATGCATAAAATAACACTTAAAAAAAAACCCCCAAAAAACTTACAAGCATGCTTTCATCACATCCCTTCATATCGAGACATGAAGGAAGGAAGTAGCAGGGATCGCTGACGCCTCTGGGCAGTGTACTGTACGTAGATTACCTTGCTCTTCTAGAGATCTGTGAACGAAGCTTGAAATGCCAATCAAATAATCGATTCAAACTGATTAGTGCGTTATTGACATGCATGGTTAACTAGCTAGCATTAGAAGCTGTATATAGCTACTATCGTTAACACTGTGGACCGGCCACGCCCACAGACTACATGAGCGAACTGTTACTTGCTAGTGTGAACATCAGTAGCAAACAAAAAGCGTTGCACATTTTCCCCCTAGCGATCAGAGCTTTGCCTTCATTTAAAAAACTAGAGCGCCCCCTAACTTACACCGCCGGCACTGAGACGCTGAACACAGTCATATGGATGGTGAAGAGATGACAGACGACAGGAAGAGGAGTGGGAAAACAGAAAGGAGAACGTTTTTAGGAAGCCCTTTGGTTTTTTTGTCATTATTCTCGGTTACTGAGCAGCTGCTTGGTTTTTCTCTGCGTCGTCTTTGTGCTTCAGAGCCTCGATCACCGCCATCTCCTTCGCCTCCTTCTTCTGGTTTCTCTCCTCAAACTGCAGCCTGAGTGGATGAGCGGGAAAATGCGCGGAGTTAAGAGCTAGCTGTTACCAATGACAACCTGTTTCATTTACTAGCACTCAAACAAAACTACGAATTAGCCTTACTTTTTCAATACTCTTAATGATTATATTTTCAAATCAAGGCATAAATGAGGCACACACACCTGTTAGCGATGATCCTCTGCACGATGTCATCGGTGCTGAGGCCGTTCTTGCTGTCCAGGGTCCGGAATATTCCTCGCCTCCTCGGTTCCTGTCAAACAAAAAATTAAAAGTAATGCACCTTTTGACTCGTGTGACTACAACTGAACAAAACATGACCATCGTGAGATGCAGGTCCTTAATTCGAACAAGCTTGTCTTTCAAAGTGTCATATAAATCAATCAAATAAAAAACAAATAAAATAGTTAAACACAAGATCAGTTGCACTCACTGCGTAGGGATCAGATCCGTCCTTATCGGGGAAAACGTCAGTTTTCCCGTGACACACCAGGTCGACCTGCAGAGGGACGACCAATCAGAACGTCATGTTCAGAATGTAACTAATCATGCTGTTGTATTTTATACAGGATCTTATAACTGGACGCCGACGAAAGCTAGACTTTACCTTAAAGTGGTCCAGGAGGTCTTTGCCTATGGCATACGGTGCACCGATCACCACTTCTGACACGTACTGAAAAAAAAAATAATAATAAATAAAGAATAGAATTTTTCATAAGATTTCTCGAGGACGTCGCAGTACGACCGCAGATCTGAATTCGCAACCACAAAATCAGTTTTCATGCCGTGCAAATGTTTTTTGTGAACGTTTTACGGCAAAATAGTAAACTCTATGATTTAGCTAGGTTGGCTTTTCATCGCTGGGTTAGTGTTATTATATTATATTTTATTTATAATTATAAGCGATTTTAATATGATGTTGCGCGCAATTTCAACAAAAGTCCTGACATTAGATACAATTTTATTTAATGTAATACATTATAGTACGTGAACTACAACGCTGAATTTCTGCATAAAGAAACTTCCGGATGCCCCTTTTTGGCTTTGCCCCAAGTCTCTTCACCTACAGAGTGGCAAGTGTGTCAGAATACAGTGCACAGAGTGTCATTTCAGACACATCTTCGTTGTTTGTTCTTCTTCAGCCCCACTGCTCTACATTCTCTCCTGCCCTAGAATACCAAAGTGCCCCTCCCCTCCACTGTCCTCTCCTCCGTGGTGAAAACACTGGTCCCATTGTCCCGAGGAATGTGTGTGACGGCAGAAAGCGGGGACGAGTCGAGACGGAGGCGCGCAGGAGTCGGTAAGATGCACATAAATGCATCGCTTGTTGAGATACAGAAAGTCGAGATACAGGAAGTGTACTACTTAGTGTAATGAGACCAGCACCCCTGGTACGTACTGCAAAGGGGTGTGTGTGTGTGTATATGTGTGAGAGAGTGTGTGGTCTCACCCGACAAGCCAGCACACTCAGAGTTCTCTCGTGGATGTTCATAATTGGGTAGTTCTTCCCTTTGTAGCGGTTCACTTCCTGTAAAACACACAACATAATATGTAACTATAAACCACTACAACATAAATACCGGTTTGCACACCTGCAACCCCAAAACCTGCATATTTTATGAATGTATCTGGTGGTTCTCAGGTTCTGTCCCAAATACTACAAATTGTGACTAGGTAGTGTTCTTATTAGGAAGCGAGCTATTTGACGACAGCCCTCTTTGGAGTCTATAAATAGTCTACGTTTGGAACACGTCCTCAGCGGAACAATGATAGTTAAGGTTAAGATGCACTGTGTTGTGATCGTGGATGGTACATCTGGGACAAGGTCGCCCAGGTGAGCAGGACTCCTCACACACCTGGTCGAAGTGCAGACCGACGATGATGTAGGGTCTCTCGGCTTGTTTATACACCGTCTCTAGGAAGTCCAGGTGACCAACGTCTATCAGTCGGAGACGGTTAAGGCTCAAATGCCCACACACACAAACACACACACACAAACGGAGGACAAGTGCAAACCGATCACAGGAGTTTGTGAAGGTGGTTTATGCGGATATGTAGTAAATAGGGCGTGTTGCTTTGGGATGCGTCCTCACTAAACAGGCATTGTGACCTTTGAACTGGGCTTGAGCGTGTGGTCAGTAAAGGGTCAAAAGGATACGGAAGAGATCGAATGCTCCGGCTACGTAAATAATGGTTTCTCCGGACTGCGGCTCTTTACCCGACGCAAACTGGATGATCTTCTGAGACGTCTGGAGGAACTGAGAAACGCCAGTCCAGGGGCTGTGGCCTTTAGGACCCTGAAGAGGACACACACACACACACACACACACACACACACACACACACTTACTTAGACTGTGCAAAATCTAGGCACCTTTTTAATACTAATTTGTTCTAATGGTTTTTTTTATTCTTCTGCATTGCTGTCAGTACAAAAGAGTGAATTTTAGATTTTTAAATGTTTGATTTGTAAAAAATAAATAATAAAAAGATTACATTTGTTACAGAAAGAAATCGGTAACATCCAATAACATCACTTTTAAAGTGAAGTGGAGCGGGAACAGCAACTGCAGCTCCCATGTGCCCCCTAGTGACCACAGAGCATATAGACATGGCTTTCATATGCACCAATGCCTATGTGTGTGAATGAGTGAGTGAGAGACTCACCTTTCCAAAGTTATCTGCATGCTGCTTGTATTCTGAGTTATCCTGAGAGAGACAGATGGAGAGAGACAGAGTCACAGACACAGATAAAGAGACAGATAGAGAGACAGATAAAGAGACAGAGAGAGACACACAGATAGAGACAGAGATAGACACACAGATAAAGAGAGACAGAGAGAGAAACAGATAGAGACACAGATAAAGAGAGACAGAGAAAGAGAGACATATAGAGAAAGGTAAAGAAAGAGAGACACAGAGAGACAGAAACAGATAAAGAGACAGAGAGAGAGAGAGACACGGATAAAGAGACAAGACAGTTAGAGACACAGATAGAGAGACAGAGACACAGACAAAAAGACAAAGAGAGACACAGATACAGAGAGAGACAGAGAGAGACACAGATAAAGAGAGACAGAGAGAGACAGATAGAGACATAGAGAGAGACAGATAGAGACACAGATAAAGAGAGACATAGCGAGAGACAGATAGACACACAGATAAAGAGAGACATAGAGAGAGACAGATAGAGACACAGATAAAGAGAGACAGATAGAGACACAGATAAAGAGAGACATAGCGAGAGACAGATAGAGACACAGATAAAGAGAGACAGAGACAGATAGACACAGATAAAGAGAGACAGACACAGATAAAGAGACAGAAAGCAAGAGAGACACACACAGATAAAGAGAGTGAGAGAGACAGAGAGACACACAGATAAAGAGAGACAGAGAGAAAGACGGATAAAGAGAGAGTGAGAGAGAGACAGTGTAAGGGTAATTTGACCTGTAATGTCTCTGTGTGTAATGAGTAAGATAAAATTAAAATAAAAAGTAAACACACACACACACACCATGTTGGCGTGATGAGCTTTAGTCATCAGCAGCATGCGGCCCACCAGGTCTGTCGTGGAAACACCCTGCGTACGTTTGCATTCCCTGTGGAGTGGAAACACACACACACACACACACACAGTATAGCAGTCATGAGATTGTACAACCTCCATCACCCTATTCACACACCTGTGTATGTGTGTGAAGTCTCACCTGTACCGATCTGCACGTTTCACCTCCTCATAGGTGTCCTTTCCGTCCACCGTTAACGTGATGTCATCTGACACACACACACAGACACACACACAATTAATATAAAATTATTTTAAAAAACTAAATTGTATTTCCAGTGAGATATTTTTGTACTTAATATAATTATGCGTGTGTGTGTGTGTGTGTGTGTTTGGTGCTCCTTATTAACACACTGCACATTGTCTGGCCACAAGGGATCACACAAGAAAGAGAAAGAAGAGAAAAGAAATGATGAAACTAAAACAATCCCATAAAACACCCCCGAAAGTTAAACACATGAACACGTCATCAGGTAAACAGACGAAAACAAAAACAGAACCCCGGGTGTGATAGCGAGCACGTAAGGGCGTTAAGTGTGTTCAGGAACTCCAAGCTTCTGATCTGACTGCTCTGGTTCTCACCGCCGTGCACACAGAAATCGCAGTTGTACTCGTCGAGCGTCTCCAGCGTGGTGACATACGGCGCTCCTTCTACGATCTCGTCCACCCACTTTATGGCTCGTACCATCTTATAGCGCTCCTCCTGAGTGAACACTGGCGGGCCCTTGTGCTTCGCTATCTCTCCTGACACACACACACAAAGAAAAGATGTAAAAACGTGCAAGATGAAAGGTTCTGAAGGTGAAAAAAAACCAGCAACGCTCTTACCGTCTGTGTGAACTCCAACCACCAGGTAATCGCCCATCGCCTTCGCCTGCCGCAACTGGTTAGAGTGACCATAATGTACCATGTCATAGCTGAGAGCGACAGACAGAGAGAGAGTTCTGATGATGTGGTTAAGGCATATTGTGTCATGAAGTCTATAAAGGCTTCGACGTTATGGTTATTATTATTATTTAGATAATACAGAACGGCACAGTGTAAAAAGTGCATAAAGACGTGATTAGTGTGTAGCTCTGAACACAATGGGCCCACCACCGCGCTTCTCAATGATCAGCAGTGTAGCTGCGCTTTGTGCCAAGGATTAAAATCATCAACATAAAAACATTATTTGCATACTTGTATAAATATACAGAGATGCTTGATTTGAATAATTATTTATTCGCATTTATTAGTGGTCAGTAAAGGCAACTCACATAGAAGTATAACTAATACACCTTGAAACCGGGTAAAAGAGCGTGCACACACACATACAGCGTAATTGGGAAACTGGGTAAAAGAGCGTGCGCGCACACACACACACACACACACCAGTTCACAGTGTTCTTTATTGGCGTGAGTGTTTTAACAATGTTGCCAAAGCAAATGAATCGGTAGCTCGGGGATGTGGACGGAGTCGGTCTGGTAGTGGGCGGAGTCGGGCTGGATTGTAGATCCCAGCAGTGGGTTCCACTTGTTGGTGTCTCCTGGTGGCCAGATGAGGCAGGATGTCCACGTTTCTTCCTACGGACGCATCTTCGAGCGCTTTGGCGAACGCTCTCACTACTTCCTGGTTGAGGTGTTGTCAGGTGGATGGAGGTGTGGTGTACTAAGTGTACATTGGGGAGTTTGGGGCACAGCCTCTTGTGATCTCCATGTCGAATTTGGCGTATAACTGCGGGTGGAGACGACTGTTCTGGTGTTCGGGGTACTCTGCAGATTTCCCTGGTGGTATTCTGGCATAGAGAACGCAGCTTGTTGGTTCCACTGTGCACTATGATGCGTTTGGGATTCCTCAGGCTGTCTTTCTGTAGAAGCTCCAGTGCGTGGCCTGCGTCCTGATAAACACGATTTGGTTTGAACAATTTTTCTTTAGAGTCCATAAGCATGACTAATTTGTTTTTGTTTCGTTTAACTGGTTTTTTGAGTCGTCTCACTCCGTCGGTTTGAACTCATCATGACGCCATGACAGAACCTGTTCTCTGAATTCAGTAAACCGCATCTCCAGCACGGCCAAGATGAGGAGTGGAATGAGGCTCAGGAATTTTGTTAAATTCTTGTCATGACGAATTTTTGTCCTCATTCACTTGGGTCATCAGGTTGTTAAAATCATCCTCAAACCGTCAGTGTTGCCTTGAATTAGGACTGTGCCAGCGTTGTAGATGTTCCTCAGAGCGGTTGACGAGCTAGCTGCCATCACATGTTCCTCTCATTCTAACAGAGGGTCGAGAGGAACTCAGAGCTTCTTCCCAGGTCTTGGTGTGGAACATGAAGTTGGGTTTTATTTTTCCACCCTGCTCCTCTGTGTATTCAGCATACAGGGTTGTAGTTCTTCCTAGCCTTGGTACTGTTCAGTTGTGATGGGTGGATTATCTCCATCGTAGCAGTGCTCTGTTGACCGTTAAAACTGTTGTGTGTTATTTTTAAATATATAATCAGAAAATGTTTTACAAACCGTGCAAGTTCATTTGGGTTTTAAGTGGAGTGATTTTTCACCTTAACTTTGGTTTCAGAAGCAGACAATTATATAATTCAGGGGTGCACATACGTCGATCACGTTCGACTGGAAAGGAAGTGCGGGTAGATCGCCATTCAAAAAAATAAAAGAAATAAATGTTAGCGTTGACGTACAGGGCAGCCAGTCTGAGATCTCGTCTTTTCTCTCACCACACGTGCGATCAAACGCGCCAGCGCTAAAGACTAGTGAGCGAAATCACTGAGTTAGCTCTTTTCAGTCTTTTAAAGACAAAACCCATCTCCCAGTGTGCACATTAATCAGTCACCACGGACGATGTGCCCGCAATGAGGTCTGCAACCACACTGAGCTCCTACACACTGACGTGAGATGGCTTAGTAGGGGTAAATTCCTGTAGAGATTTCGAGAGCTCTAGTCCGAAGATAAGGGAGTTTCTTTTTGCTGTTAAACATGCAGAATCTCCCAACTCAATGATGATCAGTGGCATTTTAACCGATCTGACCAACATGTTAAATGAGCTTAATTTGGAGCTGCAAGGAAAAGACACACCGTGGTCAATATGATCAGCTCAGTTAATGCCTTTAAACGGAAAACGCACCTTCTGTCCTCAAAGCTGCAGCGCCATGAACTTCCAAAACCTCGCGTCAGAGCTGAAGACGCAGTGGAAGGCTTGTGCGCAGTTTAACATTGCACTACACGGAGCAGATGGATAGCTGTCAGTCAAGAAACTTGAAGCAAAAAGACTTTTGTTTACTGGAGCCAGTCGCTATTATTATTTCTGTGACTCAGCATGAAGATTATTAAGTCCAAATACCGGTCCACAATGACTGATCATCATTTGGAGGTCTGCTTGAGGCTGGCTACCAGCAGCAACTGTCCGGACTATGCAACCCTGGATGGTTCTATTCAGTGCACGTCATCAGAGTAAAGCAGTGGTTCCCAAACTTTTCCAGGGTAAGGTCCCCCAAATGGCATTTGACCGAGGCCCCCTTTTGCAAGATGTCTTTAAAACACATTAAAAATACAGACTTCTGAATATATCCCCCTTTTTATTAACAATTACATCTTACATTACATTACATTAGGAATTGATTATGTGTGTGTGTGTGTGGTTGTCTGAGTGTGAAGATTTATTTTTCACACCAAATTGTTGAGGCCCCCCGGCGGCCCCCACTTTGAAAACTACTGGAGTAAGGTACTGACCAAAAATGTACTGAATTGTAGTGTATCATAAGGGCTCATGCAGTTATACAAGGTACATGAACATATATTGTGTGTGTGTGTGTGTGTATATATATATATATATATATATATATATATATATATATATATAAATAAAAAATGCTTCGCATTTTTAGTGTAGGTAGATCTCCTTGACTGGTCGTGTTAAAAGTAGCTCGCAACACTCTAATTTCAACTCTAAGGCCAGAGGGGTTGCCATTTTAATTGGTAAGTCAGTTCAATTTTCAGCTTCCAAAGTAATATCAGATGAAAATGGCAGATATTTAATAATTTCAGGTAAATTGCTGCACGTCCCTGTATTACTGGTTAACATTTATGCCCCAAATTTTGATGACCCACATTTCATGAATAAGCTCTTTGAGCGCCTCCCATCATTACATGACGCTCTCCTTATACTTTGGGGG
>JAFFST010041722.1:41848-45320 GCA_022414735.1 Noturus placidus | reverse complement strand
GGGGAGAGAGGGAGAGAGGGAAGGAGCGAGGGAAGGAGCGAAGGAGGGAGAGAGGGAAGGAGAGAGGGAGAGAGGGAGAGAGGGAAGGAGAGAGAGAGGGAGAGAGAGAGGGAGGGAAGGAGAGAGGGAAGGAGAGAGGGAGGGAGAGAGGGAGAGAGAGAGAGAGAGGGAGAGAGGGAAGGAGAGAGAGAGGGAGAGAGAGAGAGAGAGGGAGGAAGAGAGGGAGGGAAGGAGAGAGGGAGGGAGAGAAGGAAGGAGAGAGGGAGAGAGAGGGAGAGAGAGGGAAGGAGAGAGAGGGGGAGAGAGAGAAGGAGAGAAGGAAGGAGAGAGGGAGAGAGAGGGAGAGAGAGGGAAGGAGAGAGGGAGAAAGAGAGGGAGAGAGGGAAGGAGAGAGGGAGGGAGAGAGGGAAGGAGAGAGGGAGAGAGAGGGAGAGAGGGAAGGAGAGAGGGAGGGAGAGAGGGAGAGAGGGAAGGAGAGAGGGAAGGAGAGAGGGAGAAAGAGAGGGAGAAAGAGAGGGAAGGAGAGAGGGAGGGAGAGAGGGAGAAAGAGAGGGAGAGAGGGAAGGAGATAGGGAGAAAGAGAGGGAGAAAGAGAGGGAAGGAGAGAAGGAAGGAGAGAGGGAGAGAGAGGGAGAGAGAGGGAAGGAGAGAGAGGGGGAGAGAGAGAAGGAGAGAAGGAAGGAGAGAGGGGAGAGAGAGAGAGAGGGGAAGGAGAGAGGGAGAAAGAGAGGGAGAGAGGGAAGGAGATAGGGAGAAAGAGAGGGAGAAAGAGAGGGAAGGAGAGAGGGAAGGAGAGAGGGAGAAAGAGAGGGAGAGAGAGGGAAGGAGAGAAGGAAGGAGAGAGGGAGGGAGAGAGGGAGAAAGAGAGGGAGGAGAGGGAAGGGGAGAGGGAAGGAGCGAGGGAGGGAGAGAGGGAGGGAGGGAAGGAGAGAGAGAGAGAGGGAGAGAGGGAAGGAGAGAGAGAGGGAGAGAGGGAGGTGTATAGTGATGTCAGCATTGTCATCATAATAAATCTGAGGTTAAAGTCTTCTCACTGTGAACCCTTTTATTCACTCACCCACTCATCTCTCTCTCTCTCTCTCTCTCTCTCTCTCTCTCTCTCTCGCTCTCTCTCGCTCTCTCTCTCTCACACACACACACACACACACACACAAACACACACAGCTTAGTCACAGTGTTTATTTCGTTTTGGGTCTGCTCATCCTCTCATCACATGTGATCTCGATACATTGGGAAACCCGACAGACATGATACTGTTATCATGGACGGTACGTACTAGGGGCCCTAGATGGGGACAGAGTGTACACTACTGCCTGTCAGGGCCACTAAGTGAGGCGTGGCCTGTGTGGGAGTAGGCATATTCCTCTTTTTATGACACACATCGGTATTCAGATCTCAGATGTTAAATGAGAGTTAGACACGCACGCGTGGGCGGAGTTTGGGTAAAACAGGGGCGTGTCTCGGTGACATGACGTCTGATTTACTATCACAAGCCTTCATTCATTTGTGCACGCAAAATCAAATCAGTATGTTCATGTGATGTCCATGAATCTCATGGCTTCAGAGTACCTCCTGCAGGACTCGGGACTTCTCTTTAATACTTCATGGTTCCTTATTTTGGACATGTTTCAGTGCACTGGTTCTCTTTAAAGAGGAATCCTGACATTTGGACAGAGGAAGAACCTCCTGTGTTTGTGTTGCAGATCGGGTCGAGTGGTGCAGACGTCCCAGCTTCAGAGCTGCTGAGTCTGAACACACATGCAACAGGAAGTCCTGCTAATGCGAAGAACACGCCAGAGATGGTGAGTGTGAGGCAATTACTATGGCAACCGGGGTCTTTTAGAGCTCTCTCTTCCATTTCACACAGTGTGGGAGAGAGAGAGAGAGAGAGAGAGAGAGAGAGAGAGAGAGAGAGCGGCCAGTGAAGAGGAAGGGGGTGAGGACGAATGAGTGGAGAGGTCAGAAAGACACAGTTAGGACACAAATGTCTGCAACACACTGATTCCACGAATAACCAGGGATCTCCTGAAACCCCACAATGCACTGCAGCGTAATGTCCAAGTCACATGGTCTTAAAGAGACAGAATACCCATAATGCACTTTAATGTTGTTTGGGGAACAGATCATCTTCTTCTTCTTGTTCTTCTTCTTCTTCTTCTTCTACTTCTTCTTCTTCTTCTTCTTCCTTTTGTTATTAGTCTTATTTTTCTTGGCTTTCTGCTTCATCATCATCATCATCATCATCATCATCATTATCATTGTGCGTGGCAATAGCATGCAGCCGCCTCTCCCGATCCGAAATCGTGCTATTTTTGTTTCTTAGCTCAACTTTTTCGCCAGACACATTTAAAACAACGAAATCATATAAGAACCAACGTACCTAATGATCTGCTGGAGAAGCTACGCTATCTCTGCATGTTGTGGGGACCGGGCCTCCAGTCCAAGGCATCACCTGATGGCGGTGGCCAGGGGAGGGGACATCGCAAGCAACGTGCAAGGCAGTGAAAGCGCAAAAGGACGGGGGTCTATGCTAGGCTAAAAACAAACCCTTGCCGGCTGGCTCTCCCGTCCACCCTGCTCTCTGATGTCTGCTCCCTGGACAATAAATTAGACTACATCCATCTCCAGCAGGCAACGCGGCATGAGTTTAGAGACTGCTGTGTGTTTGTTTTCATGGAGACGGGCTATTCAGCTAGACGGGCCGCCTATTCCAGACAGAAATGCAGCTCTGTGTGGTAACGCTCGTGGCGGTAGCTTATGTGTACATATCGACACGGAATTGTGCAAGAACTCGGTCCTAGTTTCTCATTACTGCTCGTTGCAGGTGGAGTTTGTGACTGTTAGATGCAGACCATTTTATTTACCACAGGAGTTCACCACCATTCTTATAACTGGTGTATACATCCCCCTGCCCCCCGTGCTGATACTAAGAAGGCGCTCTGTGATCTGCATGGGGCTATTAGCGAACTGCAGAACACACTCCCCGAAGGACTGTTTATCATTGCTGGAGATTTCAACCATGAGAATCTCAAGTCAGTGCTCCCTAAATTCCAGCGACATGTGGACTTTGCAACGAGAGGGGTGAATGCACTGATTTGTTTACACTAACGTCCCCGGCAGAGCCCCACCTTCACCTTGGCTACTCAGACCACATCTGTGTTATGCTAATTCTAGCATACTCGTCAGATGCTCCAAACCGGTTTTGAAGAGGGTAAAAACATGGCCAGCAGGAGCCATCTCTGATCTACAGGACTGTTTTGATTACACTGAATGGGACAAGTTCAGGGAGGCTGCAACTGACAACAACTCCACCACCTTGGCGGAATACACTGCATCAGTGACCAGATACATCACCAAGTGCATTGATAACATCACTGTCTCCAAGACAATCACTACACGACCCAACTAGAAGCCATGGATGACTGCAGAGGTGCATGCAATGCTGAGAACCTGAGACTCTGCCTTCAGGGCA
>JAFFST010041722.1:16848-36848 GCA_022414735.1 Noturus placidus | reverse complement strand
TATAGAACCCTTTCTGTGTGCAGAGCTTGCATGTTCTCTCTGTGCTTTGGGGGTTTCCTCCAGGTACTCCAGTTTCCTCCCCCAGTCCAAAGACATGCGCTGTAGGCTGATTGGCATTTCCAAATTGTCTGTAGTGTGTGAATGGGTGCATGAATGTGTGTGCCATTGTGCCTTGCGATGGGTTGGCACCCCATCTAGGGTGTCATCTGCCTTGTTCGCAGAGTTCCTTAGGATATGCTCCAGGCTCCCCGCGGCTAAGTGGTAGAGAAAATGGATGATTGGTGTCATAGGGCTCCTTTGACATATAGCTCTGGTAGCATAGAACCCTTTGACAATAGGGCCTTGTTAATATACATGTAGGTCCTTCGGTACATCAAGCCCGGTCAATATAGGACCCCTGGGAGCTATGGCTATGAGAACATAGAACCCATTAGGACCTTTGGATCATAGACGTCTGGAAGACAGGGCCTTGAGAATTTCGGCTCGAGCTCTTACAATGGGAATGACTAAGGGTAAACGCATTTTTAAAAGATTTTCTGATTCTCATACACTTTAACAAAATGTTAGTCAGTTGTAGTGATATATAAAGTGCAGTTCAGCACGTTTGTAGTTACACAGCAGAATGTGTGAATTAACACACAAACGCACATCTTCAGTAACCGTGCAACACAGCAAAATGCACTAATGCAGAAAAAAAACCGTGGAGCACAAACGCCCACGCTTAACACTGCTCACAGCAGTGCGGGGAAGCAAGTCGCCTCGCCTGCAGTGCAAACGCAAAGCGAAATACCGGAAAGAAAGAAAGAAAGAGAGAGAGAGAGAGAGAGAAGTGCTGAGGTAAGTTCTCTCATAAATATAACTGCAAGTGCGTCGTGTTGTGTTGCAAATGGCCGTCGTCCCTCTGCACCACTCTGAATATTTACATGCGTGTGTAAAACGGCTGAGCGATGGCCTGATTAATGACTCTCGCTCCGACAGGCAGCGCTCGCTCCAGCATATCAACATGCTTAGCACACCAATGTGACAATGAACTGTTTGCCCGGAGCTGGGGTGTGTTTGCATGCAGAGGCAGTGGGGGATCACTGATCAGGAGGTTGTAGGATCAAATCCAAGTACTGCCACAGAACTGCGATCGGACCTTTACATTTGTTCTGCAATATGTTTCTAGGGATCTCTAGTACGAGTTCTCACTCTCGTCATTCCACATGTGAAGCTAATTGGATTTGTAAGAAGTCCTGGTTGTACGCATAAGAAGACGAACTAATGTAAATCTCGACTTGATCGACTTCAAATCATGTAATCTGCACGGCAGACGCCGTTAGCCAGAGTGACTTCTAGAAGAGCTTTGGAGTCTTTATCAAAAACAAATCCTCATGCTAGTTCACTCAGGCAGGGGCTAACGCCACCATCAGGAACATTTTTGGAAGTTGTTTTATTTTGTTGGTATTAATTCAAGAATATAAAAAATAAAGAAAGCGAGATGAGACAAACCCATAAATGAAGACATTTAATAAATGAATGTAAAATAAATGGTTCTGTAGGTGTATAAACGGTGGATGGGCCGGACTGTCTGCACAAAGCCGTAAGCCATAAACAAACGCCTCAGCTAACAGAAGATTTAGCGCTCATTTATATTTACATTTACATTTATTCATTTAGCAGACGCTTTTATCCAAAGCGACTTACAAATGAGACACACTCACACACCAATGGTAGCAGAGCTGCATGCAAGGTGCTAGCTTGCCATCGGGGGCAACTTAGGGTTCAGTGTCTTGCCCAAGGACACTTCGGCATGGGATCACCCGGGCCGGGATTCCAACCACCAACCCTACGATTAGTGGATTAGTGGACGACCCGCTCTACCTACTGAGACACAGCCGCCCCACTTATTGTTATTAACTTATTATTATTATTATTATTATTATTATTATTATTATTATTATTATTATTATTATTAATAATAATAATAATATTGTATGAGCAGTTTACCTTTTATGGAGTTTTGTGGGCGTCACTAAATGCAAATGTACGGAGCCTTTAAAGGGACATGGTGGTGGAAAAATTTGGGACAGGAGGAAAAAAACTTCCCCGTTCCCTTGCAAAGCTAGCCTACCTGCTGTGTTCTATCGCGAAACCTGTGCTCTCTCGCGACAGACTTCTGCGCGGATCTTCACAGCATCACTTGTTGAAACAATACTCTCATTAAAATGTGTATAGAGACATTACTACTGTACGTCCCTAACAAACGGCCAACTAGATCAACTGGAATGTTCTCCAGGACGGATTCTATATTACAAGGCATCTGAGAACCTGATAAAACTACACCGTGCTTGTTTCCTTACTTTAGAAGATTTATATTCTGCAAAGGTTTGGCCTGAAAATACGCAACTGAACGTTAACTGATGAGATTATGACAGAGCTGGTCACGGTCAGGATGCAGCTTTGACAGTGAGATTCATTTCTCACACACACACACACACACACACACACACACACACACAGACATAGACATGGGCAGGTGTTACGGAGCCCGGAGCGTTGGTACAGAAGGAAGTGTGAGGTTGTGCTGCTTAGCGTGAATAGAGCCAAGCGTCCTGCTGCATCCCAATGGACGGGGAAACTGGGGGAGTGAGAGAGAGAGAGAGAAGAAGAACAAGGGGATAGAAAGAGAGAGAGAATGAAAGTGAGACCGCAGACCGAAGTGAGAAGCAGAGAAAGGATAATGGTAAAGACAGAGTGTGTGTGAGAGAGAGAAAGAGAGAGATACGTGTTGACTGATAAATTACTGTACACCTATAATTAAATCCTCAGCAGGTGTGTGTGAACATGCACGTGTGTGTGTGTGTGTGTGTGTGTGTGTGTGTGTGTGTATGTACGTGTGTGTGTGTGACTGACAGACATAGAGGCCACACCTCCTACACTATGACTGACAGACATAGAGGCCACACCTCCTATACTGTGACTGACAGACACAGAGGCCACACCTCCTACACTGTGACTGACAGACACAGAGGCCACACCTCCTACACTGTGACTGACAGACACCAAGGCCACACCTCCTCCACTGTGACTTTTAAGCACAGAAACCAGACCTACTTTTATTGGATGATTCAAGCACTGAGGCCACGCCTCCCCTCCAAATCAAGGCCAGAGGCCACACCTCTTTTACTGGTACTCAAACGCTTTTCTACCATATGCAAGGACAAAATGACGTAATGGAAACTTTATTGTTATTTATTCATTTAAATGGTAATTGTTTAAAACTGTTCATTATTTCAAAGCTCATTGCTAAATTGAATGAAGAGTTATTAAAACGTGAAAAGTGTGGATGCGTTAAGATGTAGGGAGATACTATATCTGTAATTCACATCCACATATACACGTGTGTGTGTGTGTGTGTGTGTGTCTTAATATGTACATCGATTCAGAAGTCATGTCTACATCTAATTTGTCCAGTATTTATCTTTGAGTCAAGTGGAAGTAGATTTGAAGGAGGCGTGGCCTCTCTTGTAGGGTCAGTTATCGTGAGGGAGGCGTGGCCTCTCTGTCTGTCAGTCAAGGAGACGAGGCTTATCAGATATACTTGATATATATGAGATACGAGAGCTGTATGGTGTCTGAAGGAGAGATGCACATTCCTAGCCCATGGCTTTTATTTCCCTCCATCAGCTGAACTGCTACAATCCTGGGGAAATATTATTTATTTATCATTGTCATGCTAAGTGCCCAGCATTAAGACATAACAGGAATCCAGGCTGATTACGCCGATCTGTAATTTCCTCAGCAGTGTGACCTGCTCCACAGCTCAGCCCCCACACGGAAGAAAAGCGACTTCCCGTTTCTCGCGGCACAAAGAGGCCGCTGAAGAAAGAGGCAGTGTTTCAGCGCACTGTGCGTCTCTCTGCGTTAATTGAATGGCTGAGTGTCATGACGTCGCACAATGCTCTCATTCACTGCCATAAAAAAACCCTCGGCTCTACGAGTCCGCGAGACCGTTGCTCTTGGCTCAGCCGCCGCTGTTTTAAATGCCTGTGAGGTTTCTGCCTGGCTCTGATGCACACTTAAGGTTTGGCGATTTCTCCCAAGGTGCAGGAATGCCCTGCTAGACAAGATAAGCAGCTGAAATAAGAGGCCTCGTTAGACCTTTCGGGGCTAACTAAGGATATCAAATTTAGACGCTAAGCAAAGTCGAGTAACGAGAGACCGAATTATACGATTTCCCTCGTTGAGAAAAAGATGCTATTGCGTCAAATCTGACCGAAGTATCCGACCACAGTTCCATCCATCCATCTTCAACCGCTTACTCCTTTTCAGGGTCACGGGGAACCTGGAATCTATCCCAGGGAGCATTGGGCACAAGGCGGGGTACACCCTGGACAGGGTGCCAGTCCATCACAGGGCACACTCACACACCCATTCATACACTACGGACGCTTTAACCACGCCCATCAGCCTACCATGGACTGGCGGAGGAAACCCCCGACACACGGAGAGAACATGCAGATTCCGCACACACATGGCCCTGGCGGGACTCAAACCCCGGACCCTGGACGTGCTAACCACTAAGCCACTGTGCGCCGGACCACAGTTATTTATTTTTTTTTAATTAAATAATTAAATGCATAAAAATAGCGTGTGCTGGATCAAGTGCTATTCTATAAGTTGCTGAATAACGAGTGTGGAAGCCATTTTGTTCAATTAAAGGACATTTTGAAGTGCTTAATGTGATATTTACAACTACGGCTATTTGTGCAGCAATATTTTGGCAACGTATAACTCGAATGAGTTTATAATAACTAACAAGCCCCTCCCTAGACCCCTAGCCTTAAGCACGCTGTTATTTTATAGCATTATTTTTCTCCTGTGGTTGTTGCACTTTATTGGTCTTCTCTCTAGTCTGAAAATAATTCAAGCATTTACAATGTCTACTTCCTTTTACGTATTTTTATCCTGTGAATGTTTTATATCTGCTCGAACGGAGGCAGGATAATGTAGGGGAATGTGGAGCAGTGCAGCTCAGACACAATGAAACGTTCATTTATTAGGAAAGCTCATGCCAGATTATGATTAAGATTTATGATAATCACTAATGCTGATTCATAATTTATGAATGTAAATGCTACATTTAGTGCACACTTCAAAAAGATATTCCACTGCAGAGTGAACGCTGCTGCGCGTCTGATTGTCTGATCACCGATTTACTGCAGATCATGATCATGTGCAGTTTCTCACTGTAAATCCCTAACCCCTACACCCTTCTCCTATCTCCTACACCCTACCCCTACACCCTTCTCCTGTCTCCTACACCCTACCCCTACACCCTTCTCCTATCTCCTACACCCTACCCCTACACCCTTCTCCTATCTCCTACACCCTTCTCCTATCTCCTACACCCTACCACCTACACCCTTCTCCTATCTCCTACACCCTAACCCTACACCCTTCTCCTATCTCCTACACCCTAACCCTACACCCTTCTCCTATGTCCTACACCCTTCTCCTATCTCCTACACCCAACCCCTACCCCCTACACCCTTCTCCTATCTCCTACACCCAACCCCTAACCCCTACACCCTTCTCCTATCTCCTACACCCAACCCCTATCCCCTACACCCAACCCCTATCCCCTACACCATTCTCCTATCCCCTACACCTTTCTCCTATCTCCTACACCCAACCCCTAACCCCTACCCCCTTCTCCTATCCCCTACACCCAACCCCTACCCGCTACACCCTTCTCCTATCTCCTACATACTAATTATGATGTAATATTACCTGCATCAGTGTCAGTGATCTTTTATTTATTCATGTATTTATTTATTTTCTTAAAACAAATCCAAACATTGAACATATTTTAGAGCATACCGAGGATATCGAAGTCTACCACAGGAAGTAGAGCTTTTCCACATTTAGCTCCTAAACTCATCCATAGCCTTCCTGATAATGTTCAGGGTTCAGCAGACACACTCTCTCAGTTTAAATCTAGATTAGAAACACATTTTCTCAACCCAGCATTCACGTAACACCGCTCATAACTTTGTAATGCAATCCTCTCTGATTAAACGATAACAAATGCACACGGTTATCTCTGCCTGAAATTCAATGAACAGCAGCCACGCTAATCCTTCTCAATTTGTTTCCTGTTCCTACCCCGGGATGCCCATCCCGAGGTAATCAGTGAATGTACCAGCTCCAGCTCAGAACCAGCCTCTACGAAGATTCCAGATGACACCAGCGCCTTCAAAGACTTTCGATGATACCAACGCCCTACACGTGTTGCTCCTGGGATAGAAGTAGGTCTGAACCGTTCTGCTCTCTGGGCCGGCCTTGACCGTCCTGGTGCCCTGCTTCTGGAGTTCTTGTCGCTTGGAGGCCAGTCACTGTTGCTGAGGATGGCCCTATGTGGACAGTCTAGGGACATTTATAAGCCATGGAGATTACATTACATTACATTTATTCATTTTGCAGACGCTTTTATCCAAAGCGACTTACAAGTGCACACTCACACACCAATGGTAGCAGAGCTGCATGCAAGGTGCTAGCTTGCCATCGGGGGCAACTTAGGGTTCAGTGTCTTGCCCAAGGACGCTTCGGCATGGGATCACCCGGGCCGGGATTCGAACCACCAACCCTACGATTAGTGGACAACCCGCTCTACCGACTGAGCCACAGCCGCCCTAGATGGCATTGGACTACAACTGATGTGGGCAGGTTTGGTGCGGTGTCTTTTTGCACCCGGGTCTCCATCAGTGGACAGTCAGACTTCATGTTGACACTGTATTGAATCTCTTGATTACACAGCTGCACTTTTGTTTTATCATGTCATAGAAGGGATTTATTTCTAAGTACACTATCCGTTGTGACCCAGATGACGACGGGTTCCCTTCTGAGTCCGGTTCTTCTCAAGGTTTCTTGCTCATATCATCTCAGGGATTTTTTTCCTTCGCCCCTGGCTCGATCTTTAGGGTAGATTTACATTGGAAATGTTTATGTTTCTGTAAAGCTTCTATGTGACAATGTCAACTGTAAAAATCACTATACAAATAAATCTGAATTGAATCAAAGTGCTTTTGACTTTATTTACATCTGTGGCCTTGAAGTAACCCAGAAATGATCAGATTACATTACTTTCATATTGCGATAATTGGATTACATTACTGATTCAATTTTTTATGAAGTATATGTAATGGAATACATTTTTAAAGTAACCCTCCCAGCCCTGCCTCCAGCCTCTACCCATAACTTTAATAGCCTACATCGTAACAGCATTCAACACTTCACATCCCATCAGCCTCCTGCTCGCTGTGTACTCTCTAAACAGGGGTGACTTGGGGGTAATTAATAAATAAAACCTGTTAAATGGATTCCTTTTTTCTCAGCTCTGTGCACACCCAGCCTTCTTGAATATTCTCACCTCATATTTGCTCAGATTTCTGCATAAAGCATCTGTAGTACAACTATAGAGCTTAAAGGGGCGATATGTAGGATTTAAAAGTGACGATATGTAGTAAAAAGCTACACATGTAATACTGTACCTACGCTGTCATATCTGAGCTCCATCACGCCCTGCGCTGTGAAAAGAAGCAGTATACAAGTGGGATTAGCTGAAATGAGATATATCTGTGAGTGTAAAATCATATTGCTCAAGTATTTTTGGAAACCAGAATCAGCGAAAGTGTTTTGTAGCTGTCAGACACCCGAGTGTTTGTTCAGTCTGATCTGATTTCCTCTCTCAGTGTCACTGGTAAACTATTAAACAGCAGTTCTGTTTGTTTAGCAGCCCTTTCAGGGCCGAGACGTCTTAATTACACTTTCACACTCAAAAAAAAAAAGCTCTTTTACAGGCCCGTTTGTTTTAACTCTTCATTAAATAACTCTTTATTAATCTATTAATTCTAGTAAATATACTGTGCAAAAAGGGAAATGCCCCTTTGTCAGTATTTTAAAGATCATTTTGTCAAATCCACATGAGATTTACAGATCTTTATCGGAAAGGGCTTAAACCCGAGGTTCTCATTCTTCCGTAACTAAAGCGACCCACAAGCCTCCTCTATCATGTGGCCCCGCCCACATTGAAGGAGACCTTCTACATAAAATCTATCTATTTATAAATTTATCTATAATATGTTTATATATATATATATGGATGGATGGATAGATGGATGGATATATAGATGGATAGATAGATGGATGGATGGATGGATGGATGGATGGATGGATGGATATATAGATAGATAGATGGATGGATGGACAGATAGATAGATAGATGGATGGATGGATAGATAGATAGATAGATGGATGGATGGATGGATGGATGGATGGATGGATGGATATATAGATAGATAGATGGATGGATGGACAGATAGATAGATAGATGGATGGATAGATTGGTGGGGCAGTGTTGTCTTGGTGGTTAAGGCTCTGGGTTACTGATCAGAAAGTCGGGGGTTTGAGCCCCAGCACTGCTAAGCTGCCACTGTTGGGCCCTTGAGCAAGGCCCTTAATCCTCTCTGCTCCACGGGGCGCTGTATCATGACCCTAACTTCCTAAAATACTGGGGTATGTGAAGATAATGATTTCACTGATGAATTGTTGAATGTGATCAATACAGACTCATTATTATAGATAGATTTTTTTTGTTTTGCTTTTGTGTTTTTGTACTTTTTAAATTATTTTCATAACTTTTATGAATAAAACAACAAAAACTTTTATGACTTTTATTAAATTAAATAACGGAGAGGTATGGAACATGAAGGATATAAAATGTTTCTGAACACTATAACTACTACAAGAGACCTAGGCTGTAATAATGTGGACTATTTTACATGTTGTATTACATTCGTCTTACGTTATAAAAACGTTCGCATGTGAATGTTGTAAATTGGGACGAAGGGTGCAGAAAGTTGCTACGTGGTTTTTTTTTTTTTTTTTGCCAAAAAAGTTGCTAAAGGGGTCTGAAAGGGGGCTAAGTTCGGAACACTGTTCTGGACTGACCGCTAGATAAAATGCAGGATAAGCTCCACCTCTTTCCAGGAAGAAAGAAAATACAGAGGGGGAGGGAACGCAGGGTTTTTCAATTGATGCACATTCTATAAGAAAAGCAATAAAATACGCCGAGTTCTCAAATGATGACCTGTCTGTTTTTTTCTGGAAAACAATTTGTGCCCATTTACCGATCTCTGCCCTAGAGGCACTCTCCCATTGTATCTATCTATATACTGACCTGCACCCGTGGAACAGTCCTTAAGACTCGAACAGTTTAGATGCGGAAGGTGATTAAGGTCACAGTTACAATACCTTAGGACACTAAAGAGACCTTTCTACTGACTGTGAAAAACACCAGAAGAGTAATGCGTAGGGTTCCTGCTCACCTGTGTGAACATACCTTCGGCCTGCTTCAGGGAGGCGTGAGGACTGCAGATGTGGCCAGAGCAGTAAACTGTAATGTCTGTAATGTAAGATGCGTGACACGGTGCTACAGGGAGACAGGAAGGACAGATGATCTTCCTCGGCATGGAACATTACATGTAAGCATGTGTCCCTCCCAGATGTGATCGAGAACATGCAAATGCTGACCAATCTCGTGCAGTCCATGAGGATGAGATGCACTGTAGGACTTAAAGAAGCTGGAGGCCACGGCAGATACTGACTGTTCCTTCTGATATTCCTTTGGAAGCATAGCATCTGTATCTTTCCTGTTGAAAGAGGTGTGGCTTCTGTATCTTTCCTGTTGAAGGAGGTGTGGCTTCTGTATCTTTCCTGTTGAAGGAGGTGTGGCTTCTGTATCTTTCCTGTTGAAGGAGATGTGGCTTCTGTATATTTCCTGTTGAAGGAGGTGTGGCTTCTGTATCTTTCCTGTTGAAGGAGGTGTGGCTTCTGTATATTTCCTGTTGAAGGAGGTGTGGCTTCTGTGTCTGTTGTGTTGAAGGAGGTGTGGCTTCTGTATCTGTTGTGTTGAAGGAGGTGTGGCTTCTGTATCTGTTGTGGTGAAGGAGGTGTGGCTTCTGTGTCTGTAGTGTTGAAGGAGGTGTGGCTTCTGTATCTTTCCTGTTGAAGGAGGTGTGGCCTCTGTGCTTGTCCTGTTGATGGAGGTGTGGCCTCTGTGCTTGTCCTGTTGATGGAGGTGTGGCCTCTGTGCTTGTCCTGTTGAAGGAGGTGTGGCCTCTGTGCTTGTCCTGTTGGAGGTGTGGCTTCTGTGCTTGTCCTGTTGAAGGAGGTGTGGCCTCTGTGCTTGTCCTGTTGATGGAGGTGTGGCCTCTGTGCTTGTCCTGTTGAAGGAGGTGTGGCCTCTGTGCTTGTCCTGTTGATGGAGGTGTGGCCTCTGTGCTTGTCCTGTTCAGCAACAAACAGCCCAAAAGACAAACAGTTTTTTTGACAGATCCGTGCTGATGTTGTTCTGCTTCAGAAGATCTGTTTTTATTTCCTTTGCTGATCAAGCATTCTTCTTCACGTGTCTTTGCCTGTGGGGCATTTTAGTCTAAAGATTTCTTGTCGAGTGGAATAAATAGAGGCTGAACTCTTCGATGAAGCAAACATAGTAAGGCCCTTTCCTTCCGTGGCTGTCTGCATGTCTTTAAGTCCTTGTGCGTTTTGTTCCCGAGATGATGCCCCATAGCATGCACGTTTGAGGTTTCAATGGATTGTACTAGCTGTGTTTACATCGTATGTCATGAAACACACGTTCTCTCAGATCCTTGAATGAAATGTGCGATATGCATGAATAGTGCATGTGGGTGTGTGTTTGTGTGTGTCGAGGACTTATGCAGACATGACGCATCACGGAGCCTACTTTGTGAGACGTCTTAAATGCACATACTTGTGTGTGTGTGTGTGCTTGTGTTTGTGCATGTTAATGAGTGGAAGAGGGAGGCAGGAGAGGGGGATGGCGCGAATGGGATGGATACAGCTGGAGTGAGAGAGAGAAAGGGAGAGTTTGGTGAAAAGGTAACCATGGTAACTCTCTTTGCTAAGGCCTGAATTGACAGAGAGGAGAGCAGGAGAAAGAGGGAGGGAGGGGCGAGGTGATGGATAGAGCAGAGAAAGAGAGAGAGAGAGAGAGAGAGAGAGATTTTAGGATGCTAGTGCAGACTCCACGCTAAAGGGTTAATGTGTGTCAGAGCAGCAGGTTAATCTTTCATCACACGCAGAGGGCAGTGCAGTATTTACACACTAACCGGACCCTGAGGAATATACATGGGGAGAGAGAGAGAGAGAGAGAGAGAGGGAGAGAGAGAGAGGGAGAGAGAGAGAGAGAGAGAGATAAAGGGAGAGAGAGAGAGGGAGAGGGAGAGAAGAGAGAGAGAGAGAGAGAGAGAGAGAAAGGGAGCGAGAGAGAGGGAGAGAGAGAGAGAGAGGGAGAGAGAGAGAGAGAGAGAGAGAGAGAGCAGTACGGAAGGAGGTTTGGATGAGGGTAGGGACCCATCGATGGAAGGAAAGGACATGAAGAGTCGATACACTATGTTGAAATGTGTAGCCACTCTCATTTATAATGCCCTGACACCATATATGCTAATGGCCCCACCGTGCAAGCCCTTTATTTTTCTTCCCACCTACCAGCCATCTCTCATCTATCACATGACATGGCGAAAGCTAACA
Source organism: Noturus placidus (assembly GCA_022414735.1). Taxonomy (NCBI): domain Eukaryota; kingdom Metazoa; phylum Chordata; class Actinopteri; order Siluriformes; family Ictaluridae; genus Noturus; species Noturus placidus. The sequence continues at coordinate 25,253 of JAFFST010041722.1, read as the reverse complement.
CTTCTTTAGTTAGCGACCTCCCACTCTGAGGAAAGTGCTATCTGCCCTCTTCCACATACATCAGCTCGCAGACTCCCCGCACGGGTCAGTGTCACCCCTGAACTCTACTTAACCTGGATCATGCTTGCTTTTAACTATGCATACTCTTAATGAAGTAACAACTTTAACGTGTACAGCAGGGGGCGATGTAGTGAGGCATGCATAGTTTCAGCGGAGTGGGTGGAGTCGGTTTTCAGGGAGGAGAAAACCAACAAATGGCTGGTAAAGCCTGTCTCTGTAATGAAGCGAACTAGCCATGACCGGCCCTTTCAGTGCATTCCCATCGAAGTTCATTTGACCGTAACACACAGCCGCGGTCTCTGAACGTCTTGTAGGCCTCGACCTGATTCTGTGTCATGGTCTGGATTTGATTCTGGTTCTGATTCGTCTGACTCAGCGGCCATGGCAGCAGATGTCATCTCCCATCACAGTCACTTAACGTGGCGCTTCACACTCACAGCTAATTGTGTCTGGTGTCAGTTATGCGTGAAGATGACACAGCGCGGGTAAATAAAATGAAGGTGTCGCTAATTCAGAGCATGATGTTTTAATCAACGCTTTTATGGCGATTATCTGCACTTTTTTTTAACGAGCCGGACCAGACAGACTGCCATGTGGGGGTCGGGGATCTACTGGGATGTGGCAGAATTGCAAATCTGGCTAACACACAGTAGCATGCAAAGTCTGCAGTCTGGAATGTGTGTGTGTGTGTGTGTGTGAGTGTGTGTGTGTGTGTGTGTGTGTGTGTGTGTGTGTGTGTGTGTGTGTGTCAGTCGTAATGCCATTACACACCATGTGCGCATTATTGATCAATCTAACCGGGGTTATCGGTCTCTAATGCAGCTTTCAAATCGTCTTCTACCTCTTCTCTTCTCCTCTCCTTCTTTCTCCATCTCCGCCTGCTTTATATTCATCCAGCTCGTATTGTCTTTCTTCCTCTCTCCCTCTGCTTTATATGCGCCTCCATGTTGTGCTTGCCCTCCCTCCATCTCGGTGTTTCATATCCATCTCCTTCTCTTGAGCCCTTCTCCTCTCTTTCATTGGGAGAGATTATTAATATTAATACCTCTGTCTCTCCTTCTATCTCTCATGTCCTTTCACTTTCCATATGTCTTTTTCCCCCTTTCTTGCCTCGAACTTATGCTCATCCTGTACCGTCTCTCTCTCTCTCTCCCTCTCTCTCTCTCTCCCTCTCTCTTCTTCTCTCTCTTCCTCTCTCTTTCTCTTTCTCTCTCTCTCTCTGTCTCTCGCTTCCTCTCTCTCTCTTTTATCTCTCCCTCTCTCTCTCTCTCTCCCTCTCTCTCCCCCCCCTCTCTCTCTCTCTCTCTCTCTCTTTCTCTCATTCTCTCACTCTCTCTTTCCCCCCTCTCTCCCTCCCTCTCTCTCTCCCTCTCTCTCTTTCTCTTGCTCTCTCTCTTTCTCTCTCTCTCTCTCTCTCTCTCACCTTCTGTCCTCTCTCTTTTTTCAGTGCTCATCCATTAACGTTGATCATTTCTTCCTTTCCCTGCAGCTGTGCGGTCATCTATCAGGTTCATAATCCTTCGCAATCTATCCCTCATTTTTCCGCCAGGCTCCGACGCCTCCACGTGTCAAATGCGTTTGCGTGTCGTGTCCATTATCTGGACAGCCATTAATAACGGCCTGTGTTTCACCAGATGCTCTTATATAAGGTCACCAAGGTCAAAATAACCCCACAGTGGGGGTCGCTTCTCTCCGGCTCAGGGGTCGGCGTTGAACGAGCCATCGATCAAAGTAAACGCGCCGTGCCATCTCACGCCCTCGGCGCGCCATTAGCATTGGGATTAGCAGCCATGTTGTGCTATATCTCAGCGCTGTTGAATTCTCGAATCCGACTGGTCAGGAGGTGTTGGTCCGTCCCAGCTGAAACTCAAAGCATTCCTATACTGACTCGTTCACATCTGGACTCGTTAAGCAGACACACCATCTAAACGGATTCAAATCATGTTATCGGTTGATACGCTGTGGAGACGTTTCTTTAACGTTTATGGAAGGAGTCTCCAGTGTCAGCGCTTTGTAACAGTTTAAGTTTTCCGCACCTTCAGGACAGAGGACGTTGCACTTTGTGGTTTCTCAGCAACATGACATCGAGTGTTTATAGCTGCTATAACAAAAGCCACAGCACTACATGTATCTGTAAAGGGTTCAAAGGTACGATGTGTCTTTCAGTAATAAATGAAACGTACAAATCGTAGGCGAATCGCTAAACAGTAAATAGTGCACATATAGTGCTTTTATCCAAAGCGCTTTACACTGTGTCTCATTCACACATTCACACACACACTCGCACACCAATGGGAGCAGAGCTGCATGCAAGGTGCTAACTTGCCATCGGGGGCAACTTAGGGTTCAGTGTCTTGCCCAAGGACACTTCGGTATGTGGAGTCACGTGGGCCGGGAATCGAACCCATTAGTGGACAACCCGCTCGACCGACTGCGCCACAACCGCCCATCGATGTGGTAAAGGACAAATAAAACACATTGTTGATGTGTTTTTATTGGAAAATAATTAATTTCCGATGGTTGCACACCGTACCGCTGATGATCGTCCTGTAACAGTACGTCCCGCTGTGTTCTATTCCTTACTTCACTGACAGGGATTAGAAATACACCGTGATTGCCACACTCGTGTCCTGGACTAGCAAAGAATTGAATTTACCTGTGAAGACCTGTGACTGAAAAGCATTGTAAAAGGCCACTCGTAAAGATAATAAGGGTGTGGAAAAACATAATGGAGTATAAAACGGTCCATCCTGAGGCATATTTTCTCTTGGGGATTGCTTCAAAAAAACAAACAAACAAAAAAAGCGAGACTGCAGTACTTCAGGAAAGAGAGCGTTTATTGTTATTTTCTTTTTTTTTTTATTGCTCTGGAGATTCATGCATGGTCGCTGTGTAATTATTCTTAATACACTTTGCACACTTCATAGTAATTAGGAGAGCATTTGAAACAGGATTTATCGCCATGTTTTGACCTTCTCGCAAAGTCATGATGTCTCGTTTTGTTTTTTTTCTCTCTCTCCCTTTGTTTTTTTTTTTTTTTTTTTACAGTAATTCTACCCAGGACGGCTTCTGGAATCCACGGAGGACCCGTAAAGACAAAGGAGATACAAGATGTGTACACGAGTCGTCTGTGTGTGAAACCAAAAACAACGAAAGGACAAACCGGAGACAGTAGAGTCATTAATTCACCTGAGGAGGAGAAGAAGACAAAAAGAAAAAGAAAGTAAAACAATGTTGAATTGAGCTGAAATCAACACTCGGTGGTGGAGAGTCCCAAAACGGATATTAATCTTCTGGAATACGTTTAATACACACACTTCACATTCGGAATACAGGAAGGTCATGACTCAGATGCCATGCGGATCACCACGGTGACCGTCCTTCCTAACCCCGCCCCCTTCTTTTTCCTATTGGCCCAGCTGCTGTTTTGGCTCCTCCTCCTGGGCCAGGACATCGCAGGAGCCACGTCGACCTGCCCGACCCCTTGCAGCTGCTCCAATCAAGCAAGCCGAGTGATCTGTACCAGACGAAACCTGGACGAGGTTCCGGAAAATATATCCAACAACACGCGGTACCTCAACTTACAGGAGAACTCGATACAGGTAAATATTGTGTTGATAAATATTGATCTGATCACGTTCTGACAGAGCTGCAGTGTTTGTTCGCTCGAGTGTGTGTTTGCGGCTCGTCTGTCAACCGTTTCGCAGTTTTAATTACTGCTGCACCCGAGAGCCGGTAACCAGAGCGTTGCTTAAACTGCGAGAAGAAGGCCGTGTAAGCATCTTTCGCTTAACTGCTGAGACAGAAAGCAAATAAAAATAATTACCTTTCTTTTTTTTTTCCCGCCCAAAGCCGTTTGAGCCGTTTGAGTGCTGAATCAGTTGCAAAGTGACCCGATCTGAACACCAGGGTCCGAGGATTCGGGATTTAAACAATGTAGAGAGGTATTCCCTTGTGGTTTGGTCTGCAAGGGATATAGTAAAAAGCATTCGCCATTTTGAAAAATATAATAATAATAATAATAATAATAATAATAATAATAATAATAATAATAATACCATTCATCATGCCTACCTGTTAGCATAAAAAAAATGGATTTGTCGTATCCCAGAGCCCCACTTGAAATGATTAAAAAATCTAAAAATGTTTCAGCACCTGAGGACAACCTAGATATTTTCTCTTTTGGCTTCTTTTCCTCTCGTTGCTGTGTTACCCAGAGATTAAAGATTTAACAGGTTTTTTTTTTTTCCAGTTCTCCCAAACACCCCTCCAGCCCACAGGGTTTCACACTCTTGCTTTTGCTCCCCTCCCTTCTTGTTCGTCATATAGAGAGGGTGATGGCGATGAGCCAGGAGCAGCCTTTTGCTCTCTTCCAAAAGGAAGTAGCTTAGGCTGCCGCTAATGTGCCAGTTCTCTCCGAGTCCAGAATGTGTGAAATTGCAATGGTGCTTGAAACGCAGTCACCCTTCATCACGTGTCGAGAGGGATTTCAGCCTCATCTAACAAGATACGCCTTGGTTCTGCTTGGTGGTTTAGTAAAGATATTTCCCCATCCGTGATAAATTTCTTTTACACGTGCCACCAGCAGGCTGCCACGAGGTGTTTGTGAGGTTTTTATCAGGTGGCACTATCAAGCAGTTGAGCAAACTCCGAGTGCTGTAACGTGGAAATATTTCATGAGTGCTTGCTTTCGAGAACACGGTACACTGCAAACAAAGGAGGTTGGAAACTCAAGGTTGCTAGTTGGTTTTTGTTAACAGTGTCTCTCTGCTCTATAATTATTCATGGAATGTATTTTATGTTTATATTTTTGAGTGCGGTTTGTCTAAATATTTCATTTCAAATCAAACTCCGACCCAACTACAATAATGAGACTGATTTTTAACTTGCATTCCTCTACTTGTAATATTAAACTTCTGACAGTTTACTGTATATAATGATGTGATTTATAAATACATACTGCTCATGCTGTCCAGTTTGTGAAAGCAAAGGATTTAACCTGACCTTCTCTCACCCAGGTGATAAGATCAGATACCTTCAAGCACTTGCGACACTTGGAGATCCTCCAGCTTTCCAAGAACCAGATTCGTCAGATCGAAGTTGGCGCATTCAATGGCCTCCCGAACCTCAACACTTTGGAACTGTTTGACAACCGTCTCACGCTGGTGCCATCACAAGCGTTCGAATATCTCAGCAAGCTTCGAGAGCTCTGGCTTCGTAACAACCCCATCGAGACGTTGCCAGCCTTTGCCTTCCACCGCGTCCCCTCCCTTCGCCGCCTTGATCTGGGTGAGCTCAAAAAGCTGGACTACATTTCAGATGCTGCCTTTGTCGGCCTTGTCAATCTGCGCTACCTGAACCTGGGCATGTGCGGTCTGAAGGACATCCCTAACCTGACATCCCTGATCCGTCTGGAGGAGCTGGAGCTCTCTGGAAACAAGCTGGAAATCATAAGACCTGGATCGTTCCAAGGACTGGAGTCTTTGCGCAAACTGTGGCTCATGCACTCCCAGATGTCTGTCATTGAACGCAATGCCTTCGATGACCTTAAGAGTCTGGAAGAGTTGAATCTATCCCACAATTCCTTGCATTCACTGCCCCATGACCTCTTCACCCCATTGCAGAAGCTGGAGAGAGTGCACCTCAACCACAATCCCTGGGTGTGTAATTGTGATGTGCTTTGGCTTAGTTGGTGGCTGAAAGAAACTGTACCAAGTAACACAACTTGCTGTGCCCGGTGCCATGCACCACCCTACCTGAAGGGCAAATACATTGGAGAGCTGGACCAAAGCCATTTCACGTGCTATGCCCCTGTTATCGTCGAGCCTCCCACTGACCTCAACGTGACCGAAGGCATGGCTGCTGAACTCAAGTGCCGTACTGGAACCTCCATGACGTCTGTAAACTGGATTACACCCAATGGAACCTTGATGACCCATGGATCGTACCGGGTCCGGATCTCTGTGCTACATGATGGAACTTTGAATTTTACAAATGTCACCTTGCGTGACACTGGTCAGTACACCTGCATGGTGACCAACTCAGCTGGCAACACCACAGCAACTGCTGTCCTGAATGTCACTGCAGCAGACACCAGTGTCAATTACACCTACTTTACTACCGTCACTGTCGAAACTGTAGAATCCACAGGAGAAGAGGATTCGGCCCTACGTTCGATCAATGAGACTATTATACACATCCCTGGTCCTACACCTTCTGGACGTCTTTGGCACGATGCCATCACAACAACAGCTTCCTCTCTATCAGTTTTTGGATCCTCATCTTCTCCACGAGCAACCAAACCCACATTTACTGTCTCTATCTTTGAGCCGAGTTACCCCACTGGGCTGGATGATGTAATGAAGACTACCAAGATCATCATTGGCTGCTTTGTGGCTATTACCTTCATGGCAGCTGTCATGCTGGTGGTCTTCTACAAGCTGAGGAAGCAGCACCAGTTGCACAAGCACCATGGACCAACGAGAGCCATTGAGATTATCAACATGGAGGATGAGATTGGAGCCAGTGCCAGCGTCCGCGGAAGTGGGATCTCTGGTGGTTCCACCATGCCCCAGGCCGGATCCAGTGGAGGAAGCCAGAGCCTGAGGCTGCATCACCCGGAGATTGTCAACCTACCCAACCTGGCTCGGACGGACCACCTTAACCACTACTACAAGCCCCACCACTTCAACAACAACATGATGAGTTTGGGGCTCTCTGGAAGTTCTGGGATTGGCCTCAACAACAACAACAACCCGTGTTCCCAGGCCCAACCCACGCCGATCTCCTGTTCCCAGGTGCCCGTCTCAGTGAGCTCCATTCCGTCCTCGATGCCCCTGCCTACCCTCGGCATCCATGGATCACTCAAAGGCCTAATGGGTAAAGGGCAGAACCCTCAAATCGAGCCTTTACTCTTTAAGAGTGGCTCCAAGGAGAATGTCCAAGAAACTCAGATCTGAGCAGGAGAGAGTGAGCGAGAGAGTGTGTTAGAAGAAGGGGATAGAGAGATAAAACAAGGGAGGGAAAAATAGAAAGATGGCATGAGGGAGACAGAAACAGATGAAGTGTACTGGCTGTTCAGCCCCCGTGGGTTTGTTGTTCTCAGGAGTAACGAGCGAGGTAGACCCAGCATTGTATGACATATTACCTACACAAGAAAAAGACGTTGCTGTGAACCACTGCACCGCAATGCGAGAGACAGAGAGAGGGAGGGAGGGAGGGAGGGAGGGAGGGAGGAAAAGAAAGAAAGACAGATGCCGCAGCATTTAGATTAACGCTTACCGAACCAACACTCAGTCTGCTCAGTGTCAGAGGATAACATCAGCAGAGCAAAAGCTCTCACACGGCGTTCAATGCGGTATCACTTTAATACACCATCAGTAATTATGTGCCAAACTTGCACAGATACGTGCCAAAACAAAATCTTTGTGCATCAGCATTACAAAGATGCAATCTCACTGAAAAGTTAAAGAAAATATCTCCACACACAGTATGCAGTAAATGAGACGTTTATAAATCCGAGAGAATTTTTTTTATATATGTATATTGAACAAACAGACGTGTTCTAAATATGTATATACAACACAAGCAGCCGAGAGTATTATACGGTCGGTGTACTGTAGGAGTGCCGGGATAAGACAACAATAGGTCATGATTATCATTCGGTTAGACGTAGAGGTTTGCAGTAGCATTCAGGGTTGATGGATTAGACAGACCAGCACTGTGTCGAGGGCTTGTGTTTCCTTCTGATGGACTCCGCCATATTCTCGCCTTCCCTATCCTTTTAACACCTCGAGGTGGGAGGAGGAGAAAGAGAGCGTTTCTTTTTCTTTTCTTTTTTATCCCCAAAGGAACCTAAAGGGCAAAAGACAATGATCTAAAAATCTGAAAACAACAACAACGACGACGACAAAAAATAAATAAATAAATAAATAAAGACGAAACTGTGAAACTACACATGATATATAAATATATTTTCATTCAGAGAAATAAATTATGAAGAATCTTTGAGGTTTTTTTTTGTTGTTGGTTTTTTTTTTTTTTTATTGCTTTGTTTTCTGACCGAAAGCCACGTCTTTGAACGGATCGAGCGGCTGCACTTCGCCGACCTTTAGCGTTCTCACGAACGGCCAAAATGGCCGAACGTCTGGATTTTTTTTTCTGGAGCTCCTGGAATTTCTGTTTTGACTTATTTTTAGTCCTCGAAAGCCCCGTGTTACCTTTTCTCGTTGCATTTTACTAACAGGGTTATTGGTGACGTGTCATGTTTTGTTCATCCTTACAATGAAATTTATCCCAGTACGAACATTTCAGCGTTACAATGTTAAATTAAAAATCGAATTGTA
>JAFFST010041722.1:0-10842 GCA_022414735.1 Noturus placidus | reverse complement strand
GAGAGAAGTAGAGAGGGAGAGACAGAGAGGGAGACAGAGAGAGAGAGAGACAGAGAGAGAGAGAGAGAGAGAGAGAGAGAGAGAGAGAGAGAGAGAGAGAGAGAGAGAGAGAGAGAGAGAGAGAGAGAGAGAGAGAGAGAGAGAGAGAGAGAGAGAGAGAGAGAGAGAGAGTGTGTGTGTGTGTGTGTGTGTGTGTGTGTGTGTGCGTGCGAGAGGGCGAGTGTGTGTGTGTGTGCGAGAGAGCGAGTGTGTGTGTGTGTGTGAGAGAGCGAGAGTGTGTGTGTGTGTGTGCGAGAGAGAGTGTGTGTGTGTGTGCGAGAGAGAGTGTGTGTGTGTGTGCGAGAGAGAGTGTGTGTGTGTGTGAGAGAGAGAGTGTGTGTGTGTGTGCGAGAGAGAGAGAGTGTGTGTGTGTGCGAGAGAGAGAGAGTGTGTGTGTGTGCGTGTGTGTGTGTGCGTGTGTGTGTGTGCGTGTGTGTGTATGTGCGTGTGTGTGTGTGTGTGTGTGCGAGAGAGAGAGTGTGTGTGTGTGCGAGAGAGAGAGTGTGTGTGTGTGCGAGAGAGAGAGTGTGTGTGTGTGCGAGAGAGAGAGTGTGTGTGTGTGCGAGAGAGGTGTGTGTGTGCGAGTGTGTGTGTGCGTGTGTGTGTGTGCGTGTGTGTGTATGTGTGTGTGTGTGTGTGTGTGTGTGCGAGAGAGAGAGAGTGTGTGTGTGTGCGAGAGAGAGAGAGTGTGTGTGTGTGAGAGAGAGAGAGAGAGACAGAGAGAGAGAGAGAGAGAGAGAGAGACAGAGAGAGAGAGAGAGAGAGAGAGAGACAGAGAGAGAGAGACAGAGAGAGAGAGAGAGAGGGAAGAGAGATCTAGAGAGAGAGAGAGTGTGTGTGTGTGTGTGTGTGTGTGTGTGTGTGTGTGCATGCAAGTGTAAAGTGTTTCCGCTTCAGTCTGCGTGCCCGAGTGTGTTTTTCTGCGTGTCAAGAAGAAGCTGGAGACTGTGAGCAGGGGAAGAGCTGAACGTCCATTTCTAAACCCACCGGTTTCTGCAGTATTGTGGATGATAATTCCTTATGGGGCGTGTTTCAAATCACATCCTGTTCACTATATAGTGCTCTATTTTAGGAGTCACATTTTAATCTGAAAACAATCCCATAATGCACTGCAATATATATATATATATATATATATAAGCCATATGTGGCCTACATGGTAAATAAGCTGCTGACCTGGACGCAGCCGCAAAGGACTGATGAATTACGATGTTGGTTAAGTTGCCCACATAGTGAATAGGATGTGGTTTGAGACACTGCCACTGGGGACTTATGATGGTGAGACTGTGAGAGTTGTGGTTTAAGACATGGTGAGATTTGGGACACGACCACTGGGGACTGATGTTGAAGTGATTTGGGTCGCGTCCACAGTGGACTGGTTGGTGATGGTCTGATTTGGGACACGTCCATAGAGATGGTGGAATGTTGTACTGCAATGTTGGTAAGTCTGCCTGTTTAGTGAATGCTATGTAGTTTGGGACACTTCCACGGATTTTGTTTGTTATACTGCCTATGTAGTGAATAGAATTTAATTTGGGACACATCCACAGTGGACTAATTTTGGTGTGTTTAGGGACATGTCTTACAGTGGACTGATTTTGGTGTGATTTGGGACACATGCAGTGGACTGACGATGAGTTGTTGAAAGGTGATGAGTTTTTGTTACCTATAGAGTGGACCGAGTGTGGATTGGGACACACCCCCAGTGGAATAATGATAGCCAGACATTGACTACATGGAGTTTACAGTGATGATGATAGTGTGATTTGGGACACGTCCATAGTGAACTGAGACCTTTGTGATGTTTTCTATGTAATAGTGATGAACAGAACCTACATTAGTGTGCTGCTTTTTGTTCACATATGTTTGAGTGACATTTGGAACAAGACGCCTGGTTGTGCAGCTACATGTCCTCCTTCCTGTCCTATGATTGGCCCTGAGTCGTCCTCAGGCGGTGATGGGGAAATCTAGGGCAGCTCTCACTTTCAGGGATGAAAGTGGGGGAAGAGAGAAAAGTGTCGTTCCAGCAGTTTCTCTGAGGGCTCGTTGTTCACAGTTGTTTGAGCTTTGGCTGAAGATTAATGACCGGTGGAGGCGTGATGTCAGAATCAAGCTCCTGGGCGGGCTCTAGGTAAAGGAAGATCTCTGATGAACATTTTAACTAGATAAGTGTTTTAAATACTTTAGTGATTTCCATCCACGGGCAGGGCCAGGAGTTTTACAATGGGGTGGCCAGGTTAGAGGCAATGATTCCGTTGGGGTGGCAATCTAGGGCGGGGTAAATCAACATCCATAGAAAGGGACATAATGGTGCCCATTATCTGTGTATGGCCGTAAAATTAAGTAGTAGTAAAATCAGTTTTGTATCATATAATATCGATATCCATGCTACTACTACTACTACTACTACTAATAATAATAATAATAATAATAATAACAATAACAGCATCACCACTACTACTACTACTACTACTACTACCGCTACTACCACTACTACTACTACTACTACTACTACTACTACCGCTACAACCACTACTACCACTACCACTACTACTACCGCTACTACCACTACTACTAACACTACTACTACTACTACTACCGCTACTACCACTACCACTACTACTACTACTACTACTACTACTACTACTACTACTACTACTACTACCACTACCACCACTACTACTACCACTGCTACCACTACTACTACTACTACTACTACCACCACAATACCACCACTGCTACCACTACTACTACTACTACTACTACTACTACCACTGCTACCACCACTACTACTACCACTGCTACTACTAATAATAATAATAATAATAATAATAATAATAATAATAATAATAATAATAATAACAGCATCACCACTACTACTACTACTACCACCACTACCACCACTACTACTACCACTACTACTACCACCACTACCACCACTACTACTACCACTGCTACCACTACTACTACTACTACTACTACCACCACTACCACTACTACTACCACTGCTACCACTACTACTACTACTACTACTACTACTACCACTGCTACCACCACTACTACTACCACTGCTACCACTACTACTACTAGTACTACTACCACCACTACCACCACTACTACTACTACTACTAATAATAATAATAATAATAATAATAATAATAATAATAATAATAATAATAATAATAACAGCATCACCACTACTACTACTACTACCACCACAATACCACCACTACTACTACCACTGCTACCACTACTACTACTACTACTACTACCACTGCTACTACCACTACTACTACTACTACTGTTGCCACTAGTACTACTACTACTACCGCTACAACCACTACTACCACCACTACTATTACCACTAATACTAACACTGCTACTACTACTACTACTACCGCTACTACTACTACTACTAGTACTACCGCTACTACCACTACTACCACCACCACTACTACTACCAGTACCACTATTACTATACCACCACCACCACCACCACTACTACTACCACCACTGCTACTACTACAATTACTACCACCACTACTACTGCCACTACTACTACTAACCACTACCACTACCACTACTACTACCATTACTACTACCATTACTACCACTTCTACTACTGCCATTACTACCATTACTGCTACCATTATTACCACTACTACTACTGCTACTACTACTACCGCTACTACCGCTACTACCACTACTACCACCACTACTACTACCACTACTACTACTAGTACTACTGCTACTACTACTACTAGTACTACTGCTACTACTACTACCATTACTACCACCACTACTACTACCACTACTACTACTACTAGTACTACTACTACTACTACTACTATTAAAAATATAAACAATAATAATAATAATAATAATAATAATAATAATAATGTCGTACTGTAGTGACACTGGCCACCCCTTAGCTATGGCCATGCTTGCAGCACTTCTAGAAAGCAGCCTGTTGTCTGTATAGTCAAGGTCACTGTGGACCTGTAAAGCAGGAATTAAAGTTAAACACCATCCTGAAATACATTAACTAGGTTTGTACTGAAATATTCTGGTGTTAATTTCTTGGTTGGTCTTGTACAACCATTATCCCTGTGAGAGGTTGTGCATCACTCTGATGTCAAACGGGGACATTGTTATTCATATTATGGGCCAAGCACCAAAGCTGCCTAGGCACACTTTTTAATCTACCTTCTTCTTCTGGCTAGGGTGTCTATAGCAGCCCACAAACTGGTATAAATATGTGAAATTTGGCACATTGATTGGGGAGGGTCCAAGGAACATTCAGACCACATTTGGGCCAAGTACTGCCAATGATGTAGCGCCACCATTGGGCCAAATTTGAGCCTAACTTGGAAGTATGTTTATGGTCATTACTTTTAAACCTTGTCCAAGGGCATCTCTGGATTCCAGGACAGAGACGAGTTCAATGCACCCTATGCATTGAACATCAATTTTCCACCATCTTGGAGTTTGTCTAAAACTGTTATTTTTGCCTCTCCTCCCACACATTATGTCAAATCATCACCAAATTTGGCACACAGCATCTTCAGAGTAAGCCTCACAAAAGTTATCAAAGGAATTTTAAGTACTCCAAATGGTTTGCCCGTAATGGGCCAACAAGTTCGACCAAATTTCGCCCCTCAAAGCAAAACATCTTTTCTCACTCACCATTTTCCAGCGATGTCCTCTCAGTGAGAAACCCAGAGTTGAAGTAGTCAAGACACTGGACTCAAAGTCCCAGAATGCAATGCAGCTACACGATGCTGAGTTATGGCTACTTAGTGATGTACGAGATGACTAGCATGATGGTGTAGATGGTGGTATTGGCATGAGCATTGTTTGAGCAGAGTGAGGTGAGAGACCTGGACAGGTTCAAGGATTAAACCGCTGCTACATTGCTCTCTTTAGATCGAGCTCAAGCTAGAGTGACTGGCATTGTGGGTAATGCAGTAAACATTACATTGACCAAAGAAATTTAAACTTGTTTAGATTCTTTTCAAAACAGCAAAAAGGCAGGTGTGAACCGTGTGAAGTGTAAACAGGAGATAAACTGGTTTTAAAACAAAGACTTTTGATTTGCAAGGTTCACATTGCTTTGGATTACTCCAGCTCCTCCGTCTGAACTCGACAGCTGACAGATGGTTGTTAGTTAACTTTGCATCGAGACTGTACATCGCTGTACATTGATACAATCGATAAGTGTGAATGGAGCCGAGTATGTGAGTCTCCGAGGAAATCACTGCAGGGTTTGTGCTGCCGAATGTGTTGTTCTCTCCTACACACACTCCTCCTCTGTTTGTCTTCATGTAACACGGCGAGTGCAGACTTCTGAGCAGACTTCTGAAGTTAATGTAAGCTGATTGTTTGCCTTACAGCCTCATTAGCTTGATCCAGACTGACCTTTCCTGTTAGAGGAATCTCACTAGCAAATCTGCTGTTAAGCCCCGCCCACACGTGAAATTTGTGCCAGAATGACGAACGTAAACAAAAAAAATTATTTGGCAGCGCGTTCATAAATCATGATTAGCAAAGCTTAGACAACTGCTAACAAAGAACGCTGTTTATTTGAAGACCGTGACGCGATTTTGCCTCCGAGTTCACTGTTAGAGGATTTTTCTTCTTTCTAATTTGTTCATTTCTTGAAAGATTACTTTTGGCACAGATTTAATTCCATACCCATATACAGTCTATAAAGTTTGCCATCACTATACTATATAATATATATGTAAAGTGATCGCAAACCTTTGGCCATTAGTGTAGCTCCATAGAGTTATTATTGCACCTAGTGGTCAAAAATTGTAACTGCAACCAACTAACTGAGGGGCAGTAATCCCTGTGCTCAGGGGAGGAGAAGAAGACAAGAACCTTAACCCCAGGGTTGCATTTCTATCTTTTTTATTTTTATTTTATTTTTATTTTTTTACACCAAATTGGTGTAGATTAAAAATACACCACAGCACATTTTTTTAAAAAATGTATTAAATGTCAAGCAAAGGTAAAAAGTACATGAATACAGAGTGTCTTAGTGGCTTAGTGGTTAGCACGTCCGCCTCACACCTCCAGGGTCCGGGGTTCGAGTTCCACCAGGGCCATGTGTGTGCGGAGTTTGCATGTTCTCCCCGTGTGTCGGGGGTTTCCTCCGGGTACTCCGGTTTCCTCCCCCAGTCCAAACACATGCATGGTAGACTGATGTGCGTGTCTAAAGTGTCCGTAGTGTATGAATGTGTGTGTGCGTGTGTGTGTGATTGTGCCCTGTGATGGACTGGCACTCTGTCCAGGGTGAACCCCGCCTTGTGCCCCATGCTCCCTGGGATAGACTCCAGGTTCCCCGTGACCCTGAAAAGGAGTAAGCGGTTGAAGATGGATGAATGGAGATATATAAGGCAGTGTAAGAGGGATTAAGGACAAGATAAAGAAGAAAAATATCACCCTTATCTGAAATATTATTTTTTAATACTTAAAAAGTGGATTCTGTTGCAACATGGCAACCCTCGTGAATGAAATTAGCTCTGAAAACAAAAATCTGACATCTTCTGAAATCTTTCCTTAACAACGACCCTATAAATAAACAGTAAACATGTACGAATGCATACGTTCACGGATTATGTCGCGGATTGTGAGATGTAGTCCCGTTAACGTATTTACAAAATAAACAGCTACGTAATTGTGGATTCAGAGCAAACACTTTTGTCTCTTTCTCTTTTCCTCGTTAGTGGCTGAAATTGTTTGTTTTGTTTTTTTCTTCCCATGAACACTGTGTAAACTTTACCAGGACTCGTTTCCAGCATGCGAATGAGGCCTCGACTCAAAGTTAATTTCATCACACTTGTATTTATTTATTTATTTGGCACGAAACTGCATCATTTATCATTTATTTCCAATATTATCGCAATCGGTCGTTTTAGTTTTTTTTCTGTCCACGGCTGTGTGTTTAACCACAGAGTTAGAGTGTGTTTGACAGATTTGAAATTGAACATTAAGCAAGAGAGAGAGAGTGTGTGCATGTGTGTGTGTGTGTGTGTGTGTGTGTGTGTGTGTGTGTGTGCTAATAAAACCACACAGAAGATTTATTGAATATTGTGTGTTAGGAAGCTGTGTGTGGCCGGAGGGTGTCGGCTGGAGGTACACACAAGGGGAATTGTGTGTGTGTGTGTGTGTGTGTGTTTGCTGAGTGTTAATGACAGAGAATGAGATCGGCTGTTCCCCGCAGCTCTTTGCGTCATCATGGCGATCTGTACACGTGCCCGAGGCGACTCGTCAAACACCGATTGTTCTAAACACACAAACACACAGAGAAACCTCACACACGTTCTCCTTGTCCTCGGTTCCTCGAGCCTCACTCATGCACGCACACAGATCTGTAAAGAAAAACAAAATAAAACCAAGGCATTTTATTTCATTTACGCTCTATTAGCCTCATTAATTCTCCATCGCGAGCAGAAGGAAAGAAAACCAGAGAGAGAACGTTTCCCAGATATTATTGGTGCTGTTTCTGCAGTGTGTGTACATGCTCTTACAATAACGCAGGGTTTGTTTAGATGTTCTACAGGGGAACAGTCTGTCGGAGAGTTCTCCATAGAACATTTAAGGGTGTCCTCAAAGGGACGTTTAGAAAAAAATACATACCTTTTCTTCTAAGAGTTAAATTTTTATTTAAATAATTAAATGTCGGGGGCGCACGGTGGCTTAGTGGTTAGCACGTCCGCCTCACACCTCCAGGGTCCGGGGTTCGAGTCCCGCCAGGGCCATGTGTGTGTGGAGTTTGCATGTTCTCTCCGTGTGTCGGGGGTTTCCTCCGGGTACTCCGGTTTCCTCCCCCAGTCTAAACACATGCATGGTAGACTGATTGGCGTGTCTAAAGTGTCCGTAGTGTATGAATGTGTGTGTGAGTGTGTATGTGATTGTGCCCTGTGATGGACTGGCACCCTGTCCAGGGTGTACCCTGCCTTGTGCCCGATGCTCCCTGGGATAGGCTCCAGGTGCCCCCGTGACCCTGATAAAGGAGTAAGCGGTTGAAGATGGATGGATGGATAATTAAATGTCCAACAGAAAAAAGGGTTCCTCAAAGGTTGCTCACGGTTGGGTTGCTACAATAAGGTTGGGGTTCTTTTATTTTTAAAGGATAACCCTCAGCTATAATTCTCTCATTGCACCAACACTTGGGGGAGGGTTGGGGGAGCGTTCCTCAGGGGTTCTTTGCATTCATACAGAAGTTCTTCATCTCATCTTGGAACCTTTTTCATTAGTAGAATCTTCATGTTTTCCCCCAAAGAGCAGCAAAGAAAAGAACTACTACTCTTTAGAGTGCTAGATGAAAGATTTCTTAGTGTTTATTTATATCGACAATGGGTTCTCCAAGGGTTCTTTCCTAAGTTTCCTAATGGGAAATGATATGGAATCTCTCTGTTATAGGGTTCTACATGGAATATTTATTTAAGGGTTCCCCATATGGGAACAAAACAAAGAATCCTGAGAAGTGTAAAGTTGTGTAAAATAAATCTTAATCTTACCTATAGGGGTTCCTTACATAGAACATTAAAGTGTTCCCTCTGAAGGATAAGACAAAGAACCTTTAAATGTGACTCTAACTTGAGTCTCGCTGATGATGAGTGAGAGTGACGTGATGATGTAGGAGCGTGACGTGACAACGAGGAAATGTGACGTGATGGCGTGCCGCTGTGTGACCATGTGCCAGGATATCGCTGTGAATATCTGTCTACTCCCTCAGACAGCCCGCGGGGATGCGGACTCGAGCCTCGGCTCAGAAACAACCCCTTTTCCGCTCCATCTCCACTGCAAAAGGAGGTTCTCCAGAGTGTAGAAGGACATGAGATGTCTCGTTGTTGTCCACGTGACCCATTATCAAGGTCTGAACACGACGGACAAAGAGTCAGGCAAAGTTCACGAACTCTGTGACCCTTCGTGCCCTTTTCATTTAGGAGTATTCTAAGGCTAGGTTTTCATTCATTACAACTCACACCTCCAGGGTCCGGGGTTCGAGTCCCACCAGGGTCATGTGTGTGTGGAGTTTGCATGCTCTCCCCGTGTGTCGGGGGTTTCCTCCGGGTACTCCGGTTTCCTCCCCCAGTCCAAAGACATGCATGGTAGACTGATGGGCGTGTCTAAAGTGTCCGTAGTGTATGAATGTGTGTGTGAGTGTGTATGTGATTGTGCCCTGTGATGGACTGGCACTCTGTCCAGGGTGAACCCCACCTTGTGCCCGATGCTCCCTGGGATAGACTCCAGGTTCCCCGTGACCCTGATAAAGGAGTAAGCGGTTGAAGATGGATGGATGGATGGATGGATGATTAATCCGTATGCGAGTTATCCTTTGAGCGACACCGCAAGTGTTCCATTCAGTTTTCATTGAACTCCGCTGTAGAAGAACTCCGAAGAGTCCGGCCTCTCACACGGTCACGGAGCAAGGACGATTAATCGAGCAGGATCTGCGTTATGACCCAGTTACATCGCAGACAAGCGGCAAATTCATTCGCTGGCTATTATCTCAGCGCGAGTAAAAGCCGAACACACAAACGCAGCGAGCGTTGAAAAGGCCAAGCGTGAAGTAGCAGTAAAGATTTGTCAATATGAAATTAAGTTTAACTGGGACGATCGATTTTACGCTAAACTTCTCCACCACCGGCGAAGCTCCTGGCTTCCCGCTGATGATTTACTCCTGCTGTCTGATACGTCATCGTTTTTCATATTCATCTCTGTCTTTTTGTTATTTGTTTATTTTTTATTTCTCTGCCGGTGTTGTGTTCCAGCCTCTGGAGGGAAACACGGCAGCATAAACACACACACACACACACACACACACACACACACACACAGAAACTGAGACCGCATTTGAGCTGATATTATTTTAAACCAGACATGCTCTCTGACTTGTAAACTCTCCTCAAAGATAAATATCACTTGACTTTTTTTTCAAGTTTTTGAAACTACTTTCCAAACCTAACTTACTTTTTTAAGTAAGGGTGACGTGATGACGAGTAAGGGTGACATAATGACGAGTAAGGGTGACATGATGAGTAAGGGTGACATGATGACGAGTAAGGGTGACATGACGAGTAAGAGTGACATGATGAGTAAGAGTGACATGACGAGTAAGAGTGACATGATGACGAGTAAGAGTGACATGATGATGAGTAAGAGTGACATGATGATGAGTAAGGGTGACATGATGATGAGTAAGGGTGACATGATGAGTAAGAGTGACATGATGACGAGTAAGGGTGACATGACAAGTAAGGGTGACATGATGAGTAAGAGTGACATGACGAGTAAGAGTGACATGATGACGAGTAAGAGTGACATGATGATGAGTAAGAGTGACATGATGATGAGTAAGGGTGACATGATGACGAGTAAGAGTGACATGATGATGAGTAAGGGTGACATGATGATGAGTAAGGGTGATATGACAAGTAAGGGTGACATGATGAGTAAGAGTGACATGACGAGTAAGGGTGACATGATGAGTAAGAGTGACATGATGATGAGTAAGGGTGACATGATGATGAGTAAGAGTGACATGATGAGTAAGAGTGACATGATGATGAGTAAGGGTGACATGATGACGAGTAAGAGTGACATGATGATGAGTAAGAGTGACATGATTAGGAAGGGTGACATGATGACGAGTAAGAGTGACATGATGAGTAAGAGTGACATGATGAGTAAGAGTGACATGATGACGAGTAAGAGTGACATGACGAGTAAGAGTGACATGATGACGAGTAAGGGTGACATGATGAGTAGTAAGGGTGACATGATTAGGAA
>JAFFST010041721.1:6938-22480 GCA_022414735.1 Noturus placidus | reverse complement strand
AACACACCTGCACACTTCAGACAAACACACCTGCACACTTCAGACAAACACACATGCACACATCAGACAAACACACCTGCACACTTCAGACAAACACCTGCACACTTCAGACAAAACACACCTGAACACTTCAGACAAAACACACCTGAACACTTCAGACAAAACACACCTGCACACTTCAGACAAACACACCTGCACACTTCAGACAAACACGTGCACACTTCAGACAAACACCTGCACACTTCAGACAAACACCTGCACACTTCAGACAGACACACCTGCACACTTCAGACAGACACACCTGCACACTTCAGACAGACACACCTGCATACTTCAGACAGACACACCTGCACACTTTAGACAAACACACCTGCACACTTCAGACAAACACACCTGCACACTTCAGACAAACACCCCTGCACACTTCAGACAAACACACCTGCACACCTTAGATAATTGTTCCCACTAACAGCCAGTCCCGAGTATTCTTGTGGGATTTTGAAAAGAGTGGTAGATGCTTTGCACCACTGAGAAATGGAGCATTTTGCATTTAAACAAACATGATATTCAATAGAGAATTTTATTCTCTGGGAAGGATATCAGCGATCTCTGATGCTAGAACTTGTGCTTGCTCTCACTCTCTTTCTCTCTCTCTGTCTGTCTCTTTCTCTCCCTCCCCTCCTCCTCCTCTCCTATCTTCTGTTGAAGCACATGTTTCTCCTCCTCTACCTCCTCTCCTGTCTGGTCGACTGAAATCCAGTTCCTGAGATGTATACAACACATTCTGCTGAAAAGCATGATACTCATTGTACCCCATATCTCCATATCTCCTGCTGTCTGATGTATTCCGTCTCTTCTTTTATGTGTGTTAGAGTGTTTGTGAAGTTTTGTGTTATGACATTTCACAATTGCTTACTTTCAAACAGCTGGCTGCTATTGAACAACTTCCTTTATATTTCCCAGCCTTGGATTTTCAAAGAACGGCTAGAATATTTTTGTCACTCATGTGGAGGTGCAAGTGTGACAAGCAGAGCGTGTTAATACAGCCTGAATATATTAGACACATAATATACGGTCCCTGACATTGTTGTCTGAAACACATGATGGAGGGAGAATTCATTAGGTAATTCTAGTGGAAAATTTACATCTGCACACCTTAAAACAAAGACATTTGCACAGCTCTAACAGTGCACGAATGAACACCTAAGGCATATACAAAGATACTCACCTCAGACAAAACACACATAGGTGCCTCAGATAAAGCACACCTGCACACCTCAAACAAAACATACATGCACACTGCAGACAAAAACACCTGTGTCTCTCAAACAAAACATCTGCACACCTGAGACAAACACTTACATGCCTCAGATAGAAGCCTCAGGTAAACCCCACCTGCACATCTCAAACAAAACCTACTTGCACACTGCAGACAAAACCACCTACACACCTCAGACAAAACATATACACACACCTCAAACGAAACACACCTGCACAGCTCAAACAAAGCACACCTGCACACCACAAACGAAACACACCTGCACAGCTCAAACGAAACATACCTGCACACCTCAAACGAAACACACCTGCACAGCTCAAACGAAACACACCTGCACACCTCAAACAAAACATATACACACACCTTAAACAAAACACACCTGCACACCTCAAACGAAACACACCTGCACAGCTCAAACAAAGCACACCTGCACACCACAAACGAAACACACCTGCACAGCTCAAACGAAACATACCTGCACACCTCAAACGAAACACACCTGCACAGCTCAAACGAAACACACCTGCACACCTCAAACAAAACATATACACACACCTTAAACAAAACACACCTGCACACCTCAAACGAAACACACCTGCACAGCTCAAACAAAGCACACCTGCACACCACAAACGAAACACACCTGCACAGCTCAAACGAAACACACCTGCACAGCTCAAACAAAGCACACCTGCACACCACAAACGAAACACACCTGCACAGCTCAAACGAAACATACCTGCACACCTCAAACGAAACACACCTGCACAGCTCAAACGAAACACACCTGCACACCTCAAACAAAACATATACACACACCTTAAACAAAACACACCTGCACACCTCAAACGAAACACACCTGCACAGCTCAAACAAAACACACCTGCACACCACAAACGAAACACACCTGCACACCTCAAACAAAACGCACCTGCACACCTCAAACGAAACACACCTGCACAGCTCAAACGAAACACACCTGCACAGCTCAAACGAAACATACCTGCACACCTCAAACAAAACACACCTGCACAGCTCAAACGAAACACACCTGCACAGCTCAAACAAAGCACACCTGCACACCACAAACGAAACACACCTGCACAGCTCAAACGAAACATACCTGCACACCTCAAACGAAACACACCTGCACACCTCAAACGAAACACACCTGCACACCTCAAACAAAACACATCTGCACAGCTCAAACAAAACACACCTGCACAGCTAAAACAAAACACACCTGCACACTGCAGACAAAACAACTTACACCCCTCATACAAAACATATACGCACACCTCAAACGAGACACACCTGCACAGCTCAAACAAAACACACCTGCACAGCTCAAACAAAACACACCTGCACACCTCAAACAAAACGCATCTGCACATCTCAAACAAAACACACCTGCACAGCTAAAACAAAACACACCTGCACACTGCAGACAAAACAACTTACACCCCTCATACAAAACATATACGCACACCTCAAACGAGACACACCTGCACAGCTCATACAAAACACACCTGCACACCTCAAACAAAACACACCTGCACACCTCAAACAAAACACACCTGCACATCTCAAACAAAACACACCTGCACACCTCAAACAAAACACACCTGCACACCTCAGACAAAACGCACCTGCACACCTCAGACAAAACATATACACACACCTCAAACAAAACACACCTGCACAGCTAAAACAAAACACACCTGCACACTGCAGACAAAACCACTTACACCCCTCATACAAAACATATATGCACAGCTCAAACGAGACACACCTGCACACCTCAAACGAGACACACCTGCACACCACAAACGAAACACACCTGCACAGCTTAAACGAAACATACCTGCACACCTCAAACAAAACACACCTGCACACCTCAAACGAAACACACCTGCACACCTCAAACGAAACACACCTGCACACCTCAAACAAAACACACCTGCACACCTCAAACAAAACACACCTCAACCGAAACACAACAACAAACCTTTGAAAATACTGCACGCCATAACAAACCTTCACACCGAGATGGAACAGTGAAAGTCAGAATGCAAGTCAAGCAGGTTTTTGTCATCCCAGCCATATCCATGTATAGAGTGTGAAGTATATAGTTTGTAGCATGCATAACGTTTAGCGGTCAGTGAGTACAGTCCAAGTAAGGGATGTGAATAATTGTGGTGATTGGCAGGTGTTGAGGAGCCTGACCACCCAAGGTGAGAATCATTTACAGAATCTAGCAGTAACAGCCCAGAAAATCTGATATTTTTTGCCAGACAGCACGGGGGTACAGAGTATGGGTGGGGTATTAGAGAGATCATTAGTAATAGCTTAAGAGAAATGAGGTTTTGTCTTGCTAATCACGCTGATTACACCTAATGCAAGAATGAATAATTTAATAATGAATGCTTGATTGTTGATTATTGATTTAGCAGAAAAGTATAACGAGAAAGGGCTGTCATTTGGCCTCTTCTGTGTGTGTTTAGAAGTTGATTGAGGGACAATTTATTTGATAATTATGATTCCTATTGGCCCTGAAGTCATACAGTTTTCATCAAATGTGAACCTTCATATTGACACCTTGGTTAAACTCCCCAGTGAAACCTGTCCATCTGAATTATTGTTTGTATATTGTGACTATCAGTGACATGTCAGGGTGAAGTTTACCGAGGCAAAACCAGAAAGGTGTCAAAGTCCATAGCAGGAGTCAGATCACAGCAGATCGGCTAAAAGGGAACAGATCTATAATTGTAAACCGAGGAAACCGGAGATACAAGACACACAAAACCACAGGCTGGTTTCCTTGAAGGTATAAAGCATTGCGGTATTTTACAAAGATACACAGAAACCCAAGAGTTTCACCAGCTAATGAGAGGGAAACAAGGCATAGTAGTCAGGGATGGGAGCAATGCTAAGCAACAACTGCAAAATTGTGAATCACTGATGGACTTTTGGACTATTGAATGAAGAAGAGATGGATAGATGGAGTCAAATATTAGACTCGTTGTTTTAATGCATACAATAATATTTTGGTTATTTATTGGCGCCATGGAGCTTTTTATTCACAACACATTAGGTCTCAGCTGACATATGAGTCTTCTTGCTTTTGAGTCATTGTGTCATATCACAGCAAACCAGTGACTACGTTTCCCATCCTGCACTGCCGCCTACAAACATGACTGCCATGGACCGCAATTCCCAGAACACTCATCCATTCTACTCACGCACACCTGCATCCAATCTCACACACAATCACACTACAGTTTAAAAGGCCTTCCTAGGCATTCACTCTTTGTGAAGTATTGAATGTTATCACCATACCAAGCGTTTGTACCCTGTTGTTGTTTATGCCTGTTTGCAGATCGCCTGACCCACTGCGTGTTTTTGACCACATTATTGTCTCATGATTTGGATTTGTCTGCCTGCCTGTCTTTATTAAAAGCTCTTATCTGCACTTGCATCCGTCCTAACCTCCGTTACGTCCAAGATTTGACACATTGAGATATGGAGGCATTGATCAAGGGTGGTTGTGATTTTTACCAATGTAACCAAAAATAAATAAATATTTTATAATAATAATAATAATACTAATAAATAACTGACTCCATAGCTATGATTCATGAATTCCACTGGATTACATAAATAATCCTTGAAGACATCTGAGATCTTGCTCCTTTTCTCCTCAATACCATGGATTACGTGTATATATTTTGATAAGCGTGAAACTCCATTTAAGCATATAGAGAGAAAGCACGACAGTAATGCAGTCCCCAGTCAGTTGTCATGCACTGTGAACATATCGGTAGTTATAATGCCGTCTTTACCTGTGATCTATCCTGATCTTCCTGAATAAACCATGACCCTTTCAATATTCACAAAGCATATCATTAATCCTCACTCGTTTTTGTTTAAATCTGGCTCTTTCTCCACTGGATAATAATAAGACACTCCGATGAATTAACATCCTCCAGTTTTATGCAGATCCCAAGTATGGAAATTTAAAAAAATGAAATAAAAAAAAAACATACTCAACTTTTTTTACTTCTTCAGTGGACGTCTTTTTCTTTTTTTAATCCAGATGTTCTGCGGTGCCGTTCTCAAACCTCAACAGTACTTTATGCTGAGAAATGTGATATGTAAATTAAGTGGAAGTTTAGACCATACAGTACTTACCAAACATGATTCGCAAAAAAAAGTCTAAATTAGTTTAGTGTCAAGTTTATCCACCCAAGAACTGATTCTTATGTTTAAGGTCCAGATGCCAAGTGTCTTGCTGTGAGATATGAGCTCTGTTTTGCAGGTAACTAGTTGAAGTCTGGTATTAGGATTAAAAAAATCACACACACACACACATGCAGCTTTTTTTTTTCTTTTCCAAAAGGCAATTAATTTCATAGTCTGTGCCACCTTCTGGATACACCACATGTCTGTCGGTCCCAGAGAGGCTATTTGATTAGCTGGACGTGAAAGCAGTGATGAACAGTAATGTGTATGATGTGACGTTTTTGGAGGGAAAGAACAGAAACCAGATGGAGAGGGTAAAGCAGGTCAATAAAGTTACATAGAGAAGCTGACGGAATAATAAGATGCGAAGTATCTGACACTGTCAGAATTGCACGACATGGCCAATATGTTAAAAATGATACTTTCTAAAAGCATACATTTTTTAATGTATATCTCATACTAAATTGTATCAGAAATTAAAACAAAAATCTAAGATAAAACAAAGGCAACTTGAGTAAACCCAAAATCCAGTTTTTAAATCATAGTTATTTATTGAGGCAAAAAAAGTAATGGGTGTGACTGTGTCAAAGAGCTAATGTGTCTGTCAGTCACATGCCAGGTGTTCAGAGACCCCATACCAAGACCTGAGAGCTTACAGGCAAGAAACACTTTACTCTAGAGAGAGAGAGAGACGCTTTGTGTGTGTGTGTGTGTGTGTGTGTGTGTGTGTGTGCTGAGCTTTTATCACCTTTCTCTCCTGCTCTCCCTATTCATCTCTCTTCTCTCTGCCATTGTGTGACAGAGTGAGAGGAACACCTCCACATATGAGACACTTTTCCCAAAAGCTCTACCGCGAGCAGCCACACAGACAAAGGACTGTGATTAAAAATTAATGACCCTGTTTTGTTGCGTGGAGAGAAAAGGAGAGTAGAACTGACTGTCACACTGCTCCTCTGCAAAACACGTACACACATCTTATTCAAAAAGAACAGTTTTATTCCTTAACACGGACACCCTGTAATGTAGACCAGGGGTGTACAAACTTTTTATAGTCACAGAGACAATTTTTATTTTTGGTTAATAAAAGGTAAAAAAAAAAGGGTAAAATCATTTTTTTTTTGCAATCTTTAGAGCAAGAGATTTTTTTCTTATTAAAATTTGAAAGACGTATATAATGTTTGGTTAAAACTTGGTTGATGTATACAGCAAACATGCCAGCACACACAGCGTAGCGCGTGTAACTATGTATGCAAAATGTGTTTTACTTTCGGAAAATGTATTACAAAATGCGCATGAACAACTGCTGCGATGTAAATACTCGAACTGTAATTATTGTGATCACACCCAAACATTACACTTTGATTCAGAAGATTATTACACAGTCTGATATGAGTGTGAGAACCTTGTGAGAATAAATTAGACCTCCAAACAAGTGAACTGTTTAAACATCAGCAGCGTGTGTACCGTTCAAATATTTGCTACATTTGGATAATAAATCAATGGAGATGTGTATTCTTTTATTCAGGCAAACCCGAGGCTATGAGTGCTCTGACTGGCTACGCTTGGGGAAAAGAGACCTGTATGATCTTCAAATACATTACCTTTATTTATCTATTTATCAAGGTTTGTCCTGGCACATGGTACAATGAAATTAGGTCATATGTGATTATCTAAAAATGACAAAATTACGTAAAAATATCAAATGATTGGCGTGTCTAAAGTGTCCGTAGTGAATGAATGGGTGTGTGTGTGAGTGTGTATGTGATTGCGCCCTGCGATGGACTGGCACCCTGTCCAGGGTGTACCCCGCCTTGTGCCCGATGCCTCCTGGGATAGGCTCCAGGTTCCCCCGTGACCCTGAAAATGAGTAAGCGGTTGAAGATGGATGGATGGATGGATGGATGGATGGATGGATCAAATGATTCATTTGATAGGTCATTCACATGGTAGCACATTTATTTAGAATCACGTGTTTGTGTATGCTGTAATGCATGCGGCAAAGCTGGTACAAAGGTTAATCTTTTATGAATGTGGTTAAATAATGTTTTTGTCAGTTGATATTATCAAGCAACAAACATCACACTAAAAACAAGGGAGATTTCATTCAACCCCATTCAAAATGCAAGTTGCAGGTAAAATTACAAACATTAAACCTTACCCCTTGGCATTTTCTATAATTGCTCTTGAATTTGTAATCATGAGACTGTATTGGATGAAATCTGGCCTTTTGTTTGGGTCTAATACAACTGAGATGTCAATACCAAGTTTTCCAATGAGCTAAATTGGCTATATACGCTTTTGCACACTGGTTGGGTTTAAGTACCCCTCCCTATAACTTGCGGCAGTAAAATGTTTTTTTTTTATTTAGTTTTTTTTTTTTTAATAGCATCAATTTAATATATCAAAACGGATTACCAGAGTCAAACAAGAGACGAGAGAAAATAGAACAAGCAAGAAAGCTAGACTCTGACTTAACGATATGAAAAGTGTGATAAGGCTTCACAACTCTAAAAACAAACAGCAGGACACCCATAGACAAAATCTATTCAAGGACTAACACAGAACAGGTGAACACAAGTAGCCAACAAACCAATGAAAGGACAGGGCCAGAGACAGGACTAGGACAAAAAGTCCAAACAAGCACGAGTCCATGGCATCTGCAAGCATGGGAACCAGGACATGAAGGAGGAAACCATGACATACAAACTGTATAGAGACTTATTTAGCTTCCATTTCTGCATTTGACGAGAGAAAGCATAGAAAACATGGCACTTGTCAAGGACTTTTCAATAAAAAGTTTCATCTTAAAACTACTTAATATCACTTTTAAAACCTTGTCTGGATAAAACACTCATTCCAGGCTATGGAATTTTGAAGACATACTATGTCTATGTGCCATTTTTTATTTTACAGTGCAAGCAGTTTGCAAGTGACATCTTGTTGATGTCTAAGTGTTGGAGATGAAATGATGTGTTAATGGGTTTCCAAATGCAAGTAACCAGAAATATCTATTTCTATGCTAATATTGCGGTAAATGTCTTAAGTCTTTACATTTTCCAAGTGTGGTTCATTATATACTGTAATAGTATAATTGTATATAATGGGTTATGGCAGTGGTTTCCAAACTTTTCCAGGGCAAGGCCCCCCAAATGGCATTAACAGTTGACCGAGGCCCCCCTTTTGCAAGATGTCTTTAAAACACATTAAAAATATAGACTTCTGAATATATCCAGCTTTATATTAATAATCACATCTTACATATTTACATTACATTAGGAATTGAGTGTGTGTGTGTGTGTGTGTGTGTGTGTGTGTGTGTGTGTGTGTGGTTGTCTGAGAGTGAGAATTTATTTTTCACACCAAATTGTTAAGGCCCCCCGGGCGCCCCCTGGCGGCCCCCACTTTGAAAACCACTGGGTTATGGCATAGTCGGTATCCCATAAAAAAAAAAAAACATCCCATATTACTGTATAGTGCTGTGAACAACCATTTAAGAGCCTCAAAAGAACCCCAATTAAAAATCCCTGTGTAACTTCACAGACAGGCAAGGAGGAGGCGGGGACAAAAACATAAAGTATGATAATAAACAAAACCCAAATATAACATAAAGCACACAAACAGAACTCAACCCCTCTGACGTTTTTGGCCGCTCTTTTATCACTCTTTCTCACTGATTAGACGACTCAGTGCCAAGCGTGAGTGATCACAGCCTGGCTCCTCCCTCCTCCTTGTCACTCCTACACCCACTCCCACCCTTTCAGGAGGGCGTTCCTGCCCTTCTGGCTGCGTCCTTCGGCTGGCCGACCCCAAATCCAGGGAGCGAAAGGAGAGACAAAGGAAGGAAGCGGGGAGAGAGAAGGAGCGAGCAGGAAAGACAGCAAGATGAAGAGAGATGAGAGAGAAAAATTAAACACTTCGGTCCCCAGACACACTGTCATCTGGTCCTCAGCCCACTGGGATATGATCCCCACGATGCCGGGCGATGGCTCTGGACTTCCGGGTGGATGGCTCCAGCTCCTCCTCTTTTCTGGCGGACAGCAGCAGCACACACTAGTACCTGGTCTTCCTGGGGAATTCAAGTGTACACTCCATGTTTGCTATCTGAAGCCAGAGTTGGGAATATTCAATGAAAAAATAAGTACTGAAGTTGGATGTCTTGATGTCAGAGGGCTGAGTTGAGTTCTTTGGAGAGTTGCTTCACCGAGCATGCTCTTAACTTAGACACTCAGGGTCAGACTGTGGTTTAAAAGCCGCCATGAAATGCTGGGGAAAGTTTAGCCATAGAGCTGTCAAACATCTTAGGATTTAATGCAAGTTAGGTAATGAAGATACAGTATTTAAATGAAATTCTTATTAAACAAAGGCTTGTGTCAGAACTGTAAGTAAACAGTGCAGAGGGCATGAATGCAGCTGATATTCCATTTCAAATTACTAATTGGCTTTAATGAAAGATTTGTGATGAACGAGCTATTTTTGTAAGTGCTAATTAAACTGTAATACTTTTTCTTGATGTAATAAACTTTAATATAATCCATACCGGGGTCTTGGAGGAGCCTGGAACCTATCCTAGGGAACTCAGGGCACAAGGCAGGGGACACCCAACACATCGGACATAATATGGGAATTCCAATCAACCGCTACAACTCATGTCTTTGGACTGGGGGAGGAAACTGGAGTAACCCCAAAAGCAAGGGAGAACATGCAAACTGGGATTCGAACCCCCAATGTACCCTGGAGCTGCCAGCAAATGTAATAACCACTAATCCACCGTGACCTCAGTGGACAATCATATAAGTATTAATGGACAATCGGTATGGTTGTGGACGTTCTTTCTTGGATAGCTTTAAGACAGCAATAGCTAAGAACAGTTTACACTCAAGTCTCCATTGTTGATAAATTGAGTTTGATACAGGAAATGTACACGTAAAACTCTAATGATGCTCATAACCATGTTCGTTTTAACACACTAACATAGTATACAGTTATACAATTTGAATGATTTATAATCCCACAATCCAGTATCACCCAAATGTGGATGGGGTCCCTTTTGAGTCTGGTTCCTCTCAAGGTTCCTTCCTCATGTCGTCTCAGGGAGTTTTTCCTTGCAACCGTCGCCTCTGACTTGCTCATTATTGCTCAATTTAAATGATAAGTTTATATCCAGATTTCAGTAAAGCTGCTTTGCGACAATGTTCATTGTTAAAAGCGCTACACAAATATAATTTCGATTCAATTCAATTCAGTTTTATTTGTATAGCGCTTTTTACAACAGACATTGTCTCAAAGCAGCTTTACAGGAATATAAACACAGTACACACACAGTAAAAGTGAGAAATTATCCCAACTGAGTGTTGACAATGGCAAGGAAAAACTCCCTAAGATGTTTAAGAGGAAGAAACCTTGAGAGGAACCAGACTCAGAAGGGAACCCATCCTCATCTGGGTAACAAAATTTAATCGAATTGAAATGGATGCAGTTTCCCTAGATAAATTTTTTTGTTGTCCTTAAATAGTCCATTTTTAATCACAAATAAACGTATGCATGAGTGAATATCTGCATTGACAGTTTCAAAGTAGCCTGAAAAAAAAAAAAAATTAAAATAAAACATGCACCTGGAAGCACTGCATACACAGCTCCGAGCAAGGCGCCGGTTTGCACCTGCGTTTGGGAGGCGCCCAAAATCACACACAAAACCTGCTGTGGGATAATTTTCCTAAAAGTTAAACATTTAGTACATCAAGCAGAAATAAGTATACACTTCCCATTTTAAATTGCCAATTTCCTACAAAACATGCAGGATTTGCCTAATTATGTCTGAAAACGGGTGCAAACAGCTTTGTACATCTAGCCCTCATCTAGCTTAATGCTTCCCTTCAGTGCTTCTTGAACATTCAGTTTTAATTGGTTAAGATTTTCACTCCGTAAGCATAGAATATCTTTTTTTTTTTTTTTTACCCGCTGGAAATGGGCGTAAACAGTTTAGCAATGCTAATGCAAAGTTCATCTAGGGGTTAAAAGTTAAAAAATACAGAAAAAAAACTTATTGTGTCAAAATGTTACCCAATTAAAAATGAAAGTGACAGTCTGTATTGAGGCACTTTCACTTGAGTGAATGTTAAAAAGTGTCCATATTTAAATATATCCAATTATTACAAAGGTCTAGAGTTGTATGCTGAAGTTGTACTCAACAACAATGTGCTTGTTAAATAGAAGATAAAGCTGTATATTGTAAACTAGTTATCACTAGACCTGTCATAATTATTACATAACTATCTAACCACACTTGTTTGAGGTGATCGGGTTTATTTGAGACATTGCATATAATAGTTCTAGAAAATACATATCGTAATTACACAAGCAGTCCTTGTTGTCACATTTTCACTGCAAAATTGGTTTAATTTGTCGTGGCTTCTACACTTCAAAAAGGACAAAATGAAATCCAACACATTATTTTTCATTTTTATATCATATGCACACAACACAACAAGCTATAGGATACTAAATTAAAAGTCATGAAACCGTAACGTGTGCATGAGATGTTATTTTCTTCTGTTTTCTGAGGCTTTTTAAGGATAAGATGACCGGCTATGCTTACAGCTCACTTTAAGTGTTCTTCATAATTTTATCCATAATTAATTCTGCCCTCAAAATAAGGAATGTGTCTTCGATGATGCTCTCTGCTCCTTGTCTTCTGTGCAAAATAATAATAATAATAATAATAATAATAATAATAATAATAATAATAATAATGGGGCGCTCGATGACTTAGTGATTAGCACGTTTGCCTCACACCTCCAGGGTCCGGGGTTCGAGCCCCGCCGGGGCCATGTGTGTGTGGAGTTTGCATGTTCTCCCCGTGTGTCGGGGGTTTCATCCGGGTACTCCGGTTTCCTCCCTCATGCATGGTAGTTTGATTGGCGTGTCCAAAGTGTCTGTAGTGTATGAATGTGTGAGTGATTGTTCCCTGTGATGGACTGGCACCCTGTCCAGGATGTACCCCGCCTTGTGCCCAATGCCTCCTGGGATAGACTCCAGGTTCCCCGTCACCCTGATAAAGGAGTAAGCGGTAGAGGATGGATGGATAATAATAATAATAATTATTATTATTATTATTATTATTTGTGCACTATAAAGGGACAATACTGTTTATTCATTAATGCTATAATTTTGTGTGTAATATTGTCCTCGAATAACATTCTCTCTTATTGTCTTGAATTTCAGTGTTGCGGTTACAAAAAACTGTCAGACTGTCAGTCAGGGCTTTTACACGGACAACAATAATCCAATATTAACCTGATTAAGATGATACTCTGATTAAGAAACTAGCATGTAAACAGCAAATTGTAATTACTTTAATCCGATTAAGGTCATACCTGAAGTAAACACAAACGAATTAAGATGTGTGGAGTATTCTGTCGTCTGACTCAGCACCATCTCACTCTTGCTTTTCAGGCCTGAAGCGGATTCATGCTCTGACCATTCAGGCTAATTATGAGCTGAGGATTGACCTGGAGGACTTTGAGAACAGCACTTCCTTTGCGCAGTATGGTTCCTTTAGTGTTGGATTGTTCTCTGTTGACCCAGATGAGGACGCCTACCCGTTGAGCATAGCGGACTACTCAGGAACGGCCGGTAGGTTCTTCATTTGTCTGGACAACTTTAGTATTCAGCAGGTATTTCTGTATCTCAGGCCGAATCTTTTAGATTTATGGAGAAGGAAAGGAAGCTTTCAGAGGTATACTATACTGAAATGTTTTATGGAGTCGTATTGTAAAGATTCATGCAGCACTACAGAACTATACAACATACTAGTCAGTTTTTTTCTCTCTCTGAAGCTAAGACCAACCTTTCCTGTAGCCTAATTGAAAAATCATTTACCTTTCGATATCAGGATTTATGAGATAAAAACCCATTAAAACGTATACTTCCTGTATTCATCCTGTAAGATCATCCAACCACAGACTAAACACTTGCACTACCTGGGGAAACCTCTAACTGGTTAGAACCAAGGATTTTAATGAATTCTGACATGTGCAATGACAGTTTTGTCTTTCGGGCACTGTTTAATGTCATGAATCAAGTCAGGCGTATTTAGACATCGATTTTGCTGCACAGTAAAATCAAGCAAATGAGAAATATGAGAATATAAGGTTCAAGATCTGTTCAATAATTGACGAAAACAGTGTATTTTAAGCATAATGTTGTGGCTCAGTCGGTAGAGCGGGTTGTCCACTGATCCATTAATCGTAGGGTTGGCGGTTCGAATCCCGGCCCGGGTGATCCCATGCCGAAGTGTCCTTGGGCAAGACACTGAACCCTAAGTTGCCCCCGATGGCAAGCTAGCACCTTGCATGGAAACTCTGCTACCATTGGTGTGTGAGTGTGCTCTCATTTGTAAGTCGCTTTGGATAAAAGCGTCTGCTAAATGAATTAATGTAATAATGTACTGTATACTAGCTTATAATAATATACATAGATATGAGTATGCAGTATACACAGAAATACATTTCATAACCTAATTAATACTAGTATGTCTAAACTAGTCCAAACTAATTGTTTACTTCAGACGTTATGTAGGTATATTCTGTAGGTATATTTAGAAATGCTTGAATATAAACACGATAGCATATGATTACTTCAAATAAGTCTGCTTCTCCTGCTACACATTTAATGTACTTCGCTCCATGTGTACAAGTAGAAGTAGAAAGTGTCGTGGAAGAATTTGGTAAACTTGTGCTATACTGGAATGCACTTCTTTTCATAAGGGAAAGAATGTGCTGAAATGGATTTCAAGAATAATATATTATTTACCATTGAAACAAATTCTGTTCAGTGATTTTCAAACAGTAGGCGGTTTTGCACTACAGCGGCTTCAACCCTCTGTTGTTCGCTTTCTTATTGCATTCGATGCACCTTTAGCCTGAGCCCTTTTGGAATCATATTTCTCTTACTGCAGGAAAATTGAGCAGTGTGTGCACAAACGTCAGTACCTATAGATGCGGAGACTCTTTTCTGTTACCCTTAAAAGACCCGGTGTAAAGTTTTAGTAAAGTTGGTTACTGGACTCCAGAGAGAACAGAAGTCTGAGGAGATATAAATCAGACACAAAGCAGACCCTAAGTATAGGAACTGTCATGAAGATTAGCACACATGTTTAAAGCTTCCCATCCTGTAAATACATGGAGAGAGAAAAAAATGTAAGTATATGTGCTGCTTATCTCCGTGTGGCAGAGAACCTTTACCTACGTTGCCCCCAGGTGCTCTGTCAAGCGTTAATTGGTTTTCTGCAATCAATCTGTCCCAAGTTCCTGTCCTCTGCCTCTGGCCTCCTCACCAGGTCGGACTTACCGGGAGGAGCAGCAATAATTAGGCAGTGTGACACGTCTATGGCATGCCATAAAGGTGGACAGTTTGCTAATTATGAGAGACAAACAAACACGTTATAAATATAAATCAGGGAGCGAGAGAGAGGGGGGAAAAAACGGTTTCCACTCTGCTCTAATTAACCAGCACACTTTCAGGTTTCTGCACAACATACTGCAGTGATTCCTAGTGGGGTGAATGCTTTAAGGTGCTCACTTATTTTTTTTTTTTCTTTAATCAAATAAATGTTTTACATATACAGGACGTGTCCACAAGGCAGGTGAAATGCAGTGTCCTTTACAAAAGCCCTGTAGCCAGCATTTAATTTTTTTTCCCCTTGTCATAAAAGTTGAAAAAAAAAATCATAAAAAAATATGAGTGATGTCACTTTTTCATCACTAGATCTATCAGATGACGAGAGAAAAAAAACAACATGAGAGACAGTGCCCGTAGGAAACCTTCCGGTCTTTCTGCTGAGCCAATTTATATGATTTATGTTGTTACAGAGACATTTCAATGTCCAGATTCCAACATTGCAATGTAACTTGATGTAATATATAAGAGACATTCAGTATCTCACAAAAGTGAGTACACCCCTCACATTTGTGTAAATATTTGATGATATCTTTTCATGTGACAACACTGAAGAAATGACACT
>JAFFST010041719.1:34820-46508 GCA_022414735.1 Noturus placidus | reverse complement strand
TGTCCTTGACTATTGTTTAAATTGGTTTGATGTTCTGAAACACTTAAGTGTGACAAACATGCAAAGGAACAGGAAATGAGGAAGGGGGCAAACACTTTTTCACACCACTGTATAAGGCTAAGGGAGTAGGGTCAGGTGAACAGATCTATAAGGCTAAGGGGGTAGGGTATGGTGAACAGATCTAGAAAGCTAAGGAGGTAGGACCAGGTAAACTGCTCTTTACAGTTTAAGGAACATGACCAGTTGAAGAGTTGGACAACTCAGAGGCAGGGCAGGGTCAAATGTCGTATGATAAGTGTATGTAAAATTATGTTACAAGTTACAGATTTATAAAAAAAAATTGCTACAGATTTGCGAATGTTATAATGAACATTCTCAGTGTTGTATTTGCGATTTCGATTACATTTCACAAGAATGCACCTCCATATGAGGTATTCCACTGAAAATGAAAGCATAGCTACAAACTGGGAGACTTTTGTCTGAAATATTGATCTGTTCCAGTGGTGACAGTACAAGTGCCCTTCTCCTGACTGCACAGAGGTAAGTCACACTCTATCTGCCCCTGCACTTTTCATTAGCTGCCTTTGTGTACGGTTCTCGGTCTTCACACACACACACACACACACACACACACACACACGCACGCACGCACACATGCACGCACGCAGATGAAAACACATTGAAAGAGAAATGAGAGTGACCTTCATCACTTCTCTCCTGAGCCTCAGCAGATCTGACGCACACAGCCTCACATATTCACACTTTTTATACAGTATACTCATATGTGTGTATTTTCCGTCATGGACACTAAGGGCTAGATATGAACAACTTTCAGTGTGTGTATCACATTTATTTATATATGCCAAAATCTCCAAGAAATATATGGATAATATGGAGCAAATGAATAATATAATCCTTAAATTACTACAAATATGAATTGTTAATAGTGTTGTTATAGTAATTATTATTATTATTATTATTATTATTATTATTATTATTATTATTATTATTATTATTATTATTATTATTCTTTACATTCAAATGATAAAAATCACAATATTACATTTAGGAATCGCTACCAAACCACCAAAAATATATTTTTTTAATGAAACGTCTTCATATTTGTTATGTTTTATGGGGCGGAGCCAAGTAGTCCAGACGGGCGGAGCTAAAACAAAACCATATGGTAAGTTGCAAGCTCCTAAACTGAGACGTAGTCCGAGTGCTCAAAATTAGTGTGTCTTACAATAATAAAAAAGGATTTTTGGACTAATTATTAATAATAAAACATTTCCTTTTAATTTCACTGTAGTTGTTATATAATATGCTTTAAGGTGAATTACTGAAGCAAACACACACACACACACACACAACACACACACACACACACACACAGGCCGACCATGTACTATGTTTTTTCAGCATGGTTTGTTCACTCTACTCTAATTTCACTGCTTTAGGTTTGTTAATATCTATTTTTAATATCTGTTCTTTCATTTTAATGAGCTTTGAGTTCCTGAGTTATTAATAAACTATTATGTGCTCACTGGCATCACAAGCAATACATAGTATCACCCTATCATCTTCCTTTTACTCTCTCTCTCTCTCTCTCTCTCTCTCACACACACACACACACACACACACACACACACACACACACTCAAACACACAAACAGAGCAGCTCGTTAATGCTGTCCACTTGAAGCATCCGCTTATTCTAATACATTGTCGTTTCCATAGTAACTCAAATCCACAGGGCTTTGTTTGGTGGGCATTCTATATAATCTAAGGTATTGTGTCAATTAACAAAGAGAAATGTGATTAGTTATGAATATGGTGTTTTCTTGTTTAGCATTTATGGAAGGAGTCTCCAGTGTCAGAGCTTTGTCATGGTGGTTTCTTTGTTACATGACAAGCATGTCTTATTCACTTCAAGAGAGGAAAAAGGTGGCGAGGATGGCAAGGGAAAGACTGATATATAGGGATAGTTGCTATAACATAAGATAAGTGCGAACAGGAACTACATTGTTTCTAATTATAATTATAATTATAATTATGGATGGAGGCTACATTCTGCCACTGAGGATGAACCCAAGCACTACAGCCTGGAGATTTCTGGAGATGGTACTGCTTGAAGAACCATGGAAATAATTTTGGACCTCAATTCCACATGGACGTTCTCGCTGTGGTTGCTGGGACTACGGGTGTTGCGATGGCTTTAAGACTGTAATCACCACATACAGTTTTGCACTCAGGTCTCCTTTAGTGAACAGTGGACTAGATCAACACACAGACTTCATATAAACTCCATAAAGAACTTTCTTTTACTTTCACATGATCCGTTGTGACCCAGATGAGGACGGGTTCCCTTCTGAGTTGGGTTCTTCTCAAGGTTTCTTCCTCATATCATCTCAGGGAGTTTTTCCCTCACCACCGTCACCACCGTCACGCTCAATAAGGATAAATTCACACACTTAAAATCTCCATCCTGTGTTTATATGTTTCTGTAAAGCTGCTTTGAGACAACGTCCGTTGTTAAAAGCGCCATACAAATAAAACTGAATTGAATTATAATTAAAATAATTGTACTGTTTTTGTTCAGAACTGTGAAATCTAACACACTATACACACTGCAATACCTTTCTGTACTGTATATAGTATGCGAAAGGCCTATACATAACACACAGTTGTTTTAGATCCATTTGAATCAGTGTGTGTTTGTAAGAACTCACTCTCTCTCTCTCTCTCTCTCTCTCTCTCTCTCTCTCCCTCTCTCTCTCTCTCTCTCTCTCCCTCTCTCTTTCTCTATCTCTCTCTCCCTCTCTCTCTCTCTCTCTCTCTGTATGTGTGTGTGTGTGTGTGTGTGTGTGTTGTTGTTCACATTCACATTCACATTCACATTCACACATCGCTCTGGTGAGAAGAACAAATCACCGCCGCAAGGATTACGGGAACATATCCCATCACGCCAGCAGATATTGGACAGCCAACCTCGGCTTTCTCAGCAATAAGAATCCACTGATGGAGGATCATATTTGACTGGTTTAGAGATATGTTTTGTATCAGTTGTAGAGTGACGATTAAAGCGTCTGCCATGATTCACCTTTGTTATATAATAAAAATGCTTACGTCAAAGATTTATTTACTCCCAAAGAGCCAGATTTAGACACATTTCTCTTACTTTATGCAGAGGCTTTCCTCTCAGAATGGGAACGTTACTGTGTAGTTTCTCGATGAAGTGGTGTGCAGTGCAATGATAATCCAGCTACGTGATTATTATTATTATTATTATTATTATTATTATTATTATTATTATTATTATACTTCTGCCAAAAATAATCACGATCAGATTTGTAACTCTGCAGCTGTGACTGTAACTGTCATGGATCTATCCCAGATGTCTACCACCTACGTCTTATTGTCCATGTTAATCATGTATGGAATAAAACATGGCATTAAAGGTGGATAGACAGCGGGGTAGTGCTGTGATGATGCGTACACCCAAAATGGTGTCCTGAAGTGTTTTATTCCTCTTACACCACAGAATCTGTGCTGAACAGCACTTTGTAGTTTTTATCTGTTTAGAGTAACATTTCATGTTGTGGAACGTCCACAAATCGAAGCAGCTTATTTCTTTACCAGCCTTGAGGTTAATAAGAGGAAAGAAAGCTATACTGTAAGTGCTGACACTGGAGACTCCTTCCATAAGTGCAACAGTCAATATTTTCCATTTCTTACTAGTATAAATAATCTGGAAAATTATGCTGAAGTGAGTGTGTATGTGATTGTGCCCTGCGATGGACTGGCACCCTGTCCAGGGGGTACCCCGCCTTGTGCCCGATGCCTCCTGGGATAGACTCCCGGTTCCCCCGTGACCCTGAAAAGGAGTAAGCGGTTGAAGATGGATGGATGGATGGATGGATTGTAAAGCGTTATCGGTAAGTATCAGAACAAGTGTATTACGTAGCTGGGGAAAAAAATGTTTGGAAACTTGCTGTACGGTCTGGAATGTTAGATTAGCCTCTTGTCAGTCATTTTATAGACACACCCCCAACGCACCAACACATCCCATGAATCATTACAGATGTTTACAAAGTTTTGTAATGGTAACTTGTAATGTAATTTAGTCTTTACTAATGCTAACTCTAGTTGAACCGCTATAAGGTTTTGGGGGTGGAGCTTTGAGTACATAGGTGGAAATTGGGCGGGCTCAATGAGTAAAAACAAATAATAATTCAACTCTTATTCAACTTATTCAAATCTTCCCTAATGCACCTTTAGATAAACGTCTCCTTCCGGAAAACGTCACACTACCGGTTGAAAGTTTGTACACCCCTCTTCATCAAAGGTACCCGTTGTTACTATTTATGACTAATAAATGAAGAACACATATGGAAGTATCATTAGCTTTGACCTAGCAAAGGTCAAGGCTACATCAAAACTATTTATGTTTGAATTTTTTAACAGTATACCTGATAATTCTGGATCGTCTCAAGAAGGTTTGTGAGGAGCCTAATGTACAACGTTACATTTTGATTCAAGAAACAACGTCAAACCAAAATCCCTTTTAGGTCCCGATAAATCTCTGTGTGATTTCAGTGTGCACAAGCTTTAGACTGGTGGAGTTTAATAACACCTGTGAGAGAATGTGATGCTGTTCATACTTTCTACACTGTGTAGTTGAAGGAGACCGGTTCTTCTGCTCAAATCACTGATTTCAGGTTCAGGTGTGATGCTGACGTGCGTAACACACTCAGGGTGGTGCCTAATTTATATTTTGGGTTTACGGTGTTGGTCAGGGCATGAATTAGAGCTCAAGGTGTAATTTTAATACTGAGTGTGTTTACAGGAAAAGCAAGCTTTGCTTAAAATACAAAAAGGTTAAGGTATAAACACTAAAAGTCTTTATTGTGATAAATAAACCAGATTTGCTTTAGTATACTCAGGTGGAGGTTAGAGATTGTATTTTTATGACGCAACAATAATTCATATTTAAACCGGCACTCACCCTGCCACCTTGTTAAGCACTAAGAGGTGACAAATGATACATTTTCCTTCATGTGTGTCTCTCTCTCACTCGCTCCAGCCTCCTGTATATCAGGGTGTGTCTGCGATTTAATTTAAAGCCATCACACCCAAGGGCGTCGTCTCATCAGTCACTGTCATAGGTCAAACGTCCAATCAGGGAGACCTTGCTCACATCGTGTTCAACCGGATTAATTTGTAACGCGTGCTTCTTACAGTGAGATTCATCTGGGCTATAGTGGAGTTGAGTGCAAAAGTTTGTACACCCCAATAGGTTTCGAAAGGCGAAAAGGGAAACCTTACAATTGACTGACACGTAAACAATCAACAGCATCAGGCAAAATCAATAGTCCAATAGTTTTGAACTGTAGTTCGTCATGACCGTGTCCTTCTCCAGACCCGATCTGAAGACGTGTCTATATGAGATCAGGAAGAATGGGTGGTTAAATGGTTAAAAGAAAACATTTTATCATTCGAATGATCTGAATCACATTCAGAATAGGAAACATCTGTGAAACCTGAAACGCTAATGTCATGTTGCTGTATAAATAGGGCAGCTGTGGCTCAGTCGGTAGAGCGGGTAGTCCACTAATCCACTAATCGTGGGGTTGGTGGTTCGAATCCCGGCCCGGGTGATCCCATGGCGAAGTGTCCTTGGGCAAGACACTGAACCCTAAGTTGCCCCCGATGGCAAGCTAGCACCTTGCATGGAAGCTCTGCTACCATTGGTGTGTGAGTGTGCTCTCATTTGTAAGTCGCTTTGGATAAAAGCGTCTGCTAAATGAATAAATGTAATATTTTTATTCCACAGCACGGCTAAATTCCCATTTCTGATTAGCCAGAATCTGTCGATTAATTTTCTATAACAGCAGCTATGACCGTAGTGCAGCTGCAAATCACGTGTATATATATATATATATATATATATATATATATATATATATATATATATATATATATATATATATATATATATATGTATATGTATGTATGCTCGATCTAATACAGTACTGTTTCTAAAGTAACAGCTTGCACAGGGACTTCCACAGGGACACGCCATCCACCAGGATGATGAAGATGATACGTGGGTGGAGCTTCCAAGAGGACAACGATCCAAAGCATACAGCAAAGGAAACTCTCAATTGTTTTTAGAGAAAATAAATCAAGGTGTTAGAATGGCCCAGTCAATCACCTGACTCGAATCCAGCTGAACAAGATTTAAAGACAATATGTTTAGAAGAACGGGACAAAATCACAGCTGAATACTGCGACCATTCATTTCTTCATACAGGAAGCATCTTGAAACCGTCATTGCAAACAAAGACTTCTCCACTAAATATTAAATACATTTCAGTTAGTGTGTTCAATCCTTTTTCCCCGTGTCATACAACTTTATTTCACATAACTTTATTTATAAACTTTAATGTTGTGAATTCTTTATATTTCCAGATTTCTGATGTTTGGGGAAAATTTAATTTGAATAAACTCATTACAAAAAACAAGAATCATTTCTACGGGATGACACTCTGGAATTATTAGGGGTGTGTAAGGAATCACTGACTCTACCCTTCATGTGGCGATAAGGTGGTGTGGGTAGCCGAAGCAAGCGAGAACGCTGGCACAGGGGGCACGGCTGTCCTGCAGAGAAGTCTTGCCACTGCTTCTTCCTCTGACCTTTCCATTAATCCCTCCTTCATCCTTCTATCACTCCATCGCTCTTCCTTCATTGTTAGCCACCTCTCGTTGGTCCCCCAGCCAATCTGCTGTGTCACGCTGTTTGAAGTCGGACATCAGAGGCCATGAAAGCACTGTCTCATCCTGCATTGTTCATTTATTCATCTGTTCCTGTTTCATTATGCATTTCATCGCGCGTTTGTCGAACCCGCTGTCCAAACACTTAGTTGTGGAAAAACCTGTGATCATGCACGCCAACACACACATATACACCCACTTACACACACACACACACACACGGATCTCCTAATTCCGCTTGGAAAGCCTTAGGAGTCTGGGTCCTTGTCCTACAGTATATCTTATCTCTTTGATCTCTTTACAGATTATCACTTAGGGCTGATATATTTCGTTTGAACTTTTAATAAATAATAAATCTTCAATGTGGCCCTGTATGACTTTTAACAAAATACATTAAAACATTAAATAAAACGGAGAATAGAAAGGGACGACACCACTACATCATATATAATGCATGGAATCTATTAGAAGATAGTATCATTCGCATGAAGCAAATGACAGAATGCTGGTTTGTGCTTAGCCACATTAGCATGTTTGGGTGAAATATCCCTTTAAGGCCACCCAGACTCCAGCACCTGCTGCAGCTCATCCTTTGCTAATTCCTTCTGTTTTTATTGCTCCTTTCCTTTCCATTAAAGCTGGCTCAAAATATTTAGATTCAATAAATATTTATTTGTGGTGTGTCCACGGTCTGCTAATGTTATTTTTATTGGGCAGGAATTTAGACCCTAAGAGTGATCCTGGCCAAACTTTTTTTTTTTTTACGAAATATTTTTATAGGTGCCAAAAAGTTCTCTTCACTAGCATCATAGAAATATAATTAAAACAAGTTTTCTATATTTCTGTTTCTGTTCTAAGGGTTTAATTTTGCTAACTACAACTAGATGTTTAGTATTTCTTGTTTTTGTAACAAAGATACGTGACACAGTAAAGCCTTTATACTAAATAAATGAACTCGAGCATCTTCTTACCTCTTTAAAGAAGCTCTCGAGTCGTTATTCATGATCACATTGGCAAGTTTTATTAATATTGTTAGCTAGATACAAACTGGAGAATTAGGAGAGCTGTAGCTAGCTAACTAGACAGACAGACAGGCAGGCAGATAGACGGACAAATTGATAGATAGATAGATAGATAGATAGATAGATAGATAGATAGATAGATAGATAGATAGATAGATAGATAGATAGATAGATAGATAGATTACTTTCTTACCCAGTGTCCAAACAATTAGCTGTGAAAACAATCAGGCAGGCCAACACACACGTTCCTTGATTGCTAGTTAGCATCACGATATTTAATAGTGTTGATAAAGTAAACAGTTACAGTAAGAGTTGAGCGAGAGCATGTCAGATTAGCGGAGAAGCTGCTAGTGTTCATTTTTGCTAATGTAAACACTTTACTATGTTATGTATATTTGCCAGAAAATACAAGAAATACTGCCACAAAAAAACACAAAAAAACCCTAGTTAACTATATTAAGCTTTTAGAACAGAAACAGAAATATTGAGGTTAGCTAGATACTAGGCCTATTCTTCACATATACACTATGTTTGATTTATCTTACACAGTAGATCTAATTTAGTCTAATCTAGCTCTAATCTAGCTTGCTAAATAGCTAGCATTAGAGTGCCTAGCTAGCAAACAGAATTCTTTGAAAGGATTTTAGATAATGTTTTGGCTGGGAAAACCAAAAGCAAAAGAAATCAATAATCTGGATTACTTAAACGTCCGCTAATAGAAAAGAAATAGGCATGAATTAGGCCTATTGTGTGAAATCATATTTGATTTAGTTAGCAAGCTAATTAATGACAGTTTCATCTGGATGTGCAAACTAGGGTAGTGAGGTATGTAGCTAGCATTCTCACAAACAGGTAGCTATACATAGCTAGTGCTCAGGTGCG
Organism: Noturus placidus; assembly: GCA_022414735.1. Taxonomy (NCBI): domain Eukaryota; kingdom Metazoa; phylum Chordata; class Actinopteri; order Siluriformes; family Ictaluridae; genus Noturus; species Noturus placidus. The sequence goes on along the minus strand of JAFFST010041719.1, from coordinate 37,827 downwards.
TTCTGGTCACTTTAGTCGGAGCAAGATGGTGATGTCCATCCATCAATCCATCTTCAACCGCTTACTCCTTTTCAGGGTCACGGGGGAACCTGGAGCCTATCTCAGGGAGCATTGGGCACAAGGCGGGGTTACACCCTGGACAGGGTGCCAGTCCATCGCAGGGCACAATCACATACACACACCCATTCATACACTACGGACACTTTAGATACACCAATCAGACTAACATGCATGTGTTTTGACTGGAGGAGGAAACCGGAGTACCCGGAGGAAACCCCCGACACACGGGGAGAACATGCAAACTCCACATACACATGGCCCTGGCAGGACTCAAACCCCGGACCCTGGAGGTGTGAGCCGGACGTGCTAACCACTAAGCCACCATGCGAAGATGGTGATGTACCTTCTCTTAATTAATTAACTACCAAAAAAAAAATACAGCAAGGTTTTTTTTTAAAACTCTGCTTCTAAAAAAGGAAGAACAAAGAATGTGTATCAGGTGTGCTTTTTTAAAAATGTTTTCAATCAATTTATAAAGACGCTGTAAACAACATTAAATACAATCTTGAACGTGGCAATAGAAAGTTATGATTTGGCGTTAGCTTCTTTATTTTTACAAAGATTGTATTAGAAATCACATGACGATGTCATTTTTCACGCCCTGCTTCCTCTTCCTCTTGCTCCTCCTCTTCCTCTTCCTCCTCCTCTCACTACTCCTCCCTGATATTGATGCGGCCTGTCGTAAAGGCACCGTTATTCACTTCTGTTTATAACCCTGTCTCTTCATCACTTGTCTGCCTCCAGACCCTCCGGCCTTTTTAGTTTGTGTTGTGTTCTGAGGTTTTTATTTTGCAAAGGTCAGTGAAGTATTATGAGATAAAAGGTAAGCTAGGGGTTGAATAGAGCAAAGAAGATGAAAGGAGAGCGGGGAATAATTAAGTCAAGGAAAGAGGAGCAGAATGAGTAGATCAATCAAATCACCCCCCCCTCCCCCCCTAATACAAAGCATATAAGCTATATGACGTTTGAATCAATCTCATTGTACCTTTAAAGACGTGAAGTCAAGGAGAACCTCACTCGGTAAGTCAATATGTTTTCAGAACTAACAGTTCTACTTGAGTGGAAATTTTTCAGTACTCTTTCCATCATTCGTCTGACCACATCCTCGGGTTACTCACTAGCCTCATCCATTATTTGCAGGCTTGTCCATAATGGATGAACAGGTACAATGCACACTGCTCCAGAAGCCCCTGTCTCCTGACTCTTTCTGCCCATAGAAAGGCACGACAGTCCCTCTGCACACGCTGAGAAATGCGCTGCAGAGATGTAACGATGATTCGTCCTGTAATGGCCTTTTGAAGAACCGATGTCGTAGAATCAAACGTCCGGCCTCGGGTTAGCGGTGAATGCACGTGACATTTAACGTAATGTAACAATTTCCTGTTTGTTTCTTCTGTATTAGTCATAACCGCATCTAGATTTCTCCCATTATGAGTTTTTTGCTCTGTGACCTGACATCACCAGCCATCTGGGAATATTAAGGCTGTGTATGTTTGGGTTTGTTTTTGTTGGGGATTTTTTGTGTGTGTGTTTTTTTTACAGTAGAATTAGTCATGTGTGTCTGTCAAGTCTGAACACGAATCACATAATGGCTGCGATAATTGTGTCAAATTATATATACACGCAGTTCTGAAAAGTTTTCCTGAACTGAATTCCGTGCCGTATTTGCACGTAGTATCACAAGGAATGTTCTAGCATTTTTCAAATCCTCGAAAGTGAGAAAATTTGAATTTTCAAGATGCCACACCTACTTCTAGATTTGTGTTTACAGATGGAAAAACATAATTGTTTACAACAGGAAATGAGTCCTGCTTCGTTTAGATCATCTTCATCATCTACATCGGTCTCTGTCTCGTCTCCCGGGGTTAAAGTGACTCAGAGCGTATAAACACGAGCACTCGTGGTCGTCGCTTCACTCCGCTGATCTGAGTTCACACTGACATCAATGTGAAATTAATCACCGATTCATTCTCTCACTTTTAATCCAACTGTTCTGTTCTGTTCGATTTCTTCAAATCCCTTTTTTCGGTTCTTTTAAATTCGGTCATTTTAATACTTTGTGCACTTTATTTTCTAACATAATCCATAATATAAAATCTTATCTGTTTTGATGATGATGATGAGGAGGAGGAGGAGGAGGAGGAGGAAGAGGAGCAGGAGGAGGAGGATGTGATGGGCGGCCATTTTTTTGTTGAGCTGGTTCCTTACATGATGTGCTTTGTGCAGAAACACACCAAGGCAAGGTATAGCCTAAATAATTGTTTTTACTTTAGTTTGGCCAAATATATATATATATATATATATATATATATATATATATATATATATATATATATATATAGGTTAAATATGTTTTCAGACACAACAATTCGGCAATATCCATTTTCTCAGCTTTCCACAAGCTTTCAGATCACATATGATTCCCTAGCCACCGCTGTGGGAATGTCAACTGCTCAGGTGGTGGAAAATACAGTAAGGCAGAGGGTAAAGGAAGCAGCTAAATGTACTTTATTCATCTGAAAATATTTGAGACAAAATGAAGCAAAATCTACAAGCAAAAGCACACTGTGGAAATCTGAGGAAAAGTCTTGTTTATTTGTTTGTTTGTTTGTTTGTTGTTGAACATGCATGCAGGAATTCTTCCCACGGGTATTTTTGTTGTCTTTTAAAGCCAAATTAAATTCTCTGTTGTCGGGACATGAGCTTCCATGCTGCGCATGCTCAGTTCCAGAACGATCTACGATTACAACCGAGTCACCGCCTTGTCCACATGAGCGCATTTTAAGAATTAGCACATCCTTAAATAGTGTAAGATGATACACGTTTTGCATATTTATCGCATATATATATATAAAAAAAATTTATATATATATATTTACATTTATTCATTTAGCAGACGCTTTTATCCAAAGCGACTTACAAATGAGAGCACACTCACACACCTATG
>JAFFST010041719.1:2820-15232 GCA_022414735.1 Noturus placidus | reverse complement strand
GTATTGTGTAATACACTCATTTGCCATTTTATCATGTACACATACGTATGAGATAGATAATATCTAATTACTACCAATTTGTTGCTCGGCACAACGTCTGCCAATCACTACGTCATCCAGCAATGAAAAGAAAAGGGACCACAAGGTATCATGTGATGGCGGGTCACACTCAGTGCAGCAGTGATGCTGAACGGTGGTGTTAGTGAAGGTTTTTAAGTTGTTTTTTTCCGTCACTGCTGCAATATCCAGCCAACTGTAGTCATAACTGACCCTCTAATAGTTCCACCGACAAGTGAAGCGTGTCAGTACGTGTACACAGTGTTGTGAGTAATATACTAGCACCAGAACCATGCAGTATGTTACTATATCGGTGTCGGTAAGAGTGACCTATCCAGATAATAATCACTGCTTGACTCGGCCCTGTCCGATGATTGGATATCTAGAGACCAGCCGAGGCAGGATCATCTAATAACGATGTCTCTAAAGCATTATTCACCATAGGAATCTGTCAATACGCTCAGTAAGCGCGTTATCCTGGTTAGGGTGGTGGAGGATCTGGAGAATATCCCGGGGACACCGGATGCGAGGCGGGAATTCACCCCGGGTGGAACACTGTACATACAAATTCACATTCACACCTAGAGGCAATTCAGAGTAGCGAGTTCACCCGTCAGTATTCAGAAGTCAGGACATTTGTATGTATACAGTGCCTTGCGAAAGTATTCGGCCCCCTTGAACTGTTCGACCTTTTGCCACGTTTCAGGCCTCAAACATAAAGATATAAAACTGTAATTTTTTGTGAAGAATCAACAACAGGTGGGACACAATCATGAAGTGGAACGAAATTTATTGGATATTTCAAATTTTTTCAACAAATAAAAAACTGAAAAATTGGGGCCTGAAACGTGGCAAATGGTTGAACAGTTCAAGGGGGCCGAATACCCAAAGCAAGCGCCATGAAGACATGGTGTGTTAAGATTGGAGTGGAAGAACTCAAGTGCACAGATCTCTGACCTCAACCCCACTGAACACCTTTGGGGTGAACTGGAACACTGACTGCACGATAGGCCTCCTCACCCAGCATCAGTCCCTGATCTGGTCTTGTTATTTGAACACAAATCCCACCAGCCCGGAGAGTGGAGCTTATTATAACAGCAAAAGGGGATTATATCTGGAACGGGATGTTCAACAAGGACAGATGAGTGTGGTGATCCGGTGTCCACATACTTTTGGTCATATAGTTATAACCATCCATTTTCTACGCCGCTTAGCCTACTGGGTCACGGGGAACCTGGAGCCTATCCTAGGGAGTATTGGGCACAGGGATGTGCGTGTGACGTCAGTATTTCTGTACACCCTGGACAAGGTGCCAATCACATACACACTCAGACACCCATTCATACACTTACGGACACTTTGGACATGACAATCAGCCTACCATGCATGTATTTGGACTCAGGGAGGGAACCAATGTACCCAGAGGAAACCCCCACAGCACGGGGAGAACATGCAAACAAATCGAACCCACAACCCTGGGGGTGTGAGGCGAACATGCTAACCACTAAGCCACCGTGTGCCCCATATAGTTATAAATACGAATTATATATGTATCCATCCATCCATCTTCTACCGTTTACTCATTTATCAGGGTCACGGGGAACCTGGAGCCTATCCCAGGGAGCATCGGGCACAAGGCGGGGTTACACCCTGGACAGGGTTCCAGTTCATCGCAGGGCACAAGCACATACACACTCACACACCCATTCATACACTACGGACACTTTAGACACGCCAAGCCTACCATGCATGTCTTTGGACTGGGGGAGGTTCTGAATATATATATATATATATATATATATATATATATATATATATATATATATATATACACACACACACACACACACACACACACACACAAACACACAGTGTGTGTGTGTGTAAGGTCCTGTGTGCTGCCAGTACAGCGCTATCGAATCAAGATAGAAAATCTCTACGTCATGGAAAGAGTGACGTCGGCTTTAATTAGCCGCTGGGGAAGACTTGTCCCAGACTATGGGCGGGGCTTAGAGAGCCAGAGTTGTGCACGAACTTCATTTCTTTTTTTTATTTATTTTTTTTTTACATTTAATTCTTTTTTTTGTCCAATCTGCATTATGCGTCCCACAAACATTCCTTCTTTAAATTCGTGGTTTGAATTCTGCATTCACATACCACAAACGAATAGGTCGAAATGTGAAAATATATCAATATCAACATCAATATAAATATATATATCCGAGAATGCCTGGTGACGTCACGGTTTCCAGCAGCGACAGATATCTCGGTTAAGCCAATAGGGGATTCGTATTAATATCTCTTAGTCCCGTCCTCCTGGCGTGGGTCACGTGTCCCCCAGCGACGCTCGCCAGTGGGCGGGGCTTCGCAGCAGATTGAAGGAGGGTGGTGGAAAGGCAGGAGAGTGCGGTTCACGGAGACTTGTGTGAACGCCGCTTGGTGAGTGTCTTATAAATCTATACATTTTAATATATATGTATTTTAAAATTAATTTTAATTTCTATTTTTGTCACTATTGTGCTGAGAAATATTTCTTCCTGCAATACGCTTTCATTTCCAGCACGCGCTTCTGAGCTGCGGCTAAGGTTTTTTTTTTTATCCGGGTTTTTTTTTTTTTTTTTTGGAGAGGGGGCGGGGGGTTGATATACATACATACATACATACATACACACACACACATACATGCATATCTAGCGCGCGAACTGCTCTAGCCCTTTCTTTAACGTTAGCTAGCCAAATTGGCTAGCACCGGGGAACTACGACAAGTCTAGCCGAGCCAAGTGAATGGACTGGTCCGGGTTTTAAAACCAAAAAAAAAACCCCAACAACTACCCAGTAGGTAAATGCTGGAAGAGGAAGAGGAACGAGTGTAGTAACGCTGTTGTTTTGAATGTTAGTCAGTCGGTGTCCGAGTGGCAGCGTTCCGTTGGAGAGTTACCGTTAAGTCATTGGGATTTAAATTGTTCTTTTTTTTTTTAAAAAAAAAAAAAGGGAAAAAAAGAAAAAAAACTGAATAGCGATTCGAACGCACGCGCGTGTCAGAGCAGCGTGATGACAGGTCAGAGAGAGCTCGAGCTCATTGTTTTTTTCTGGCTACATCATTAGGAAATGAAATTTAAATATATATAAATATCACACACACACGTGTAAAGTCCATGCATATCGACAGCGATCTAGACAGTCCTAGGCTAGATACAAGGTGAGGCACATTTTCCCCCTTAGATGTTATTGTGTAACGTTGTCTATCCGTGGCGCGTGAGATAGATAGATAGATAGATGGTCCTTGCTAACTAATGCTCATTGACTTTTTTTTTTTTTTTTTTTAAAGGAGTAAAATGAAGAACTATGTAGATGTTTAGACTAGAGAGCCGCCGCTCTGAGACCAAGCTTCTTCATGACAGGTTCATCATCATCATGATTATGATCATCACAAGAGAATATGTATAGTGTTTATCTTGCATGATGGCATGAGGACTGTTCAGTGTTCTTCAACATTATAAAGAGAAAGGTGTTCACTTGCTAGCTGGCTGTTTGTCATTTGCTGTTTGGCTGTGTGTCTCTCTTTCTCCTTGGGAATGTTAACTTCTTGGCAGGGGGAATAATATTATTATTATTATTATTATTAATAATAATAAAAATAAAGAAGGATGCTAGATGAAAGGTTGTGAAGATAACATTAGGAGAAAGCGGAAGATGTCCTTGCACTAATGCATGATGTGTAATGTTAGCTGTCACCCCCCCCCATTGTAGTGTGTGAGTGTGAGGTGAGATGAGATCCCTCATGTGGTGGACTTGTAGAAGGTTTAGGGATTTCATTGTGTGGAAATGCAACAGAAAAGCTCGTTTAGGTTGTGTTAAACACTTTCCTAGAACTTAGTGTGTGTGTGGTGTGTGCATTTGCTGTAAGTGCGTGTGATGCGGAAACATCTGGAATAAAAGCGTCCACCGTTCGACTCCTGCGTTCATGCATTATCAGTTCAGCTGTCAGAGCGTGTAACGTTCGTGCCCAGGTGATTATTTGTGTCTCGGATGATGGCACGGTTCGTGCGTGATAAACGTGCGTGCGAGAACAAGACTCCTCGTACAAACACACACCCGATTCGACCTGATATTTCGGCATCGAGGGGAATCTTCTGCAGTCTCTTCATATGCGAGATCTTCACGTCCTAGCTGTTTATTTATTTCATAGTTTTTTTTCTTGACGTCTTCCCTGTAAACATGGTGGAGAATCTCTTGACGTTGAGCTGTGTGGTGAAGTTCTGCTGGTTTTGATAAGCGCAGAAGTGTGAAGGCAAGGTCTTTAGACTTCTGCCTTTTAAAAGAAAGACAAAAATCCGTATAAATGAAAGACGGCCTCGGGGTGAGTCCGATTTCGATAACCTTAGACGTTTATAGCGTTCCAGCTCGTCTGTCCTTCAAAACAAGTAGAATTCAGGACGTGGCGGGGGGTTTCTTTCTTTTCATCTTCTTCTTCTTTCCCTTCGTCGACGGCTCACGCGAACGGTGACCGCGCAGGAGTGGAGAATCGCTCCACGACGTGCTGATCAATAGGTCACACGCAGTACAAGCGAGCAGCGAGCGGTTCCCCGGACATATCAGTGTACGTGAGGAGCAGAGCGCCAAGGGCGACGGCGTCACCGGTTCAAAACTGAAACGCCGCCGGTCAAAGTTCAGGAGCAGCAAAGACACGTGACCGTGGATCAACAGCGCGTCTTCACTTTCCTGTCGATTCAGGTTTGATCAGGGACTGCAAAGGGAAGTTGAAACGCTTTAGGGGCAAAAATAAATAAATAACGGTTCAGTGTGAAGGAATATCTTCTCAGCTGTGTGCTGTACTGAAACACACACGAACGTTCACACTTATGACCTGATGTTGAACGGTATGAGCACTAATAAAGCCATGCACTTCAGAGAGTGTGTGTGTGTGTGTGTGTGTGTGTGTGTGTGTGTGTGTGTGTGTGTGTGTTAACAGATGCGTCTCAAATCTGAAGGGTAGTTTATAAGGGATGATTATGATGGTGGTGGTTGATAAAGGTGCAGCTTTACATTTTTTTCCTTTCCTTCCTTTCACGCCCTCGTGTTATTAAAATGAACGCTCAAAAGAATTCGAATTCATTTCCGTGAACGAGAGAAGCCGTTTTCTTATTTTTAAGACGATTGATATATTCAAATAGCAGAAATGACGGAGCCATAAAGAGAGCGTACTGCTGCGTTTGGAGTATAGGGCTGAGCAGCACGCCGACGCGTACAGGATAACCTCGCTATCGTGACCAGGGAGTTGCGTCTCCGAGACGTCGGGATATGTTGGAAAACAGAGTTTACAAAATTCTTTAAGAATAAAAAGAGAGCGAAACGACGGATAGTTCATGAAGGTTTATTTTTGAATGCAGCGCTGCGGTTTTGCTGTGAAATATCGTCATATAGTTTTGTCATATATACATTTATTTATTTATTTATTTATTTCATAACTACTTTTTTTCCTTTTTTTTTTGTCCGCGGTCAAATAGAATTGAGTTATTTAGCTTGTTTGGCTTTTTATTTTTATATGTGTGTGTGTGTGTGTGTGTGTGTGTGTGTGTGTGTGTAAAAAGGGACATAACGCTCTTGTGGAACATGATGGCCAACTGGTGATTCCTAGTTTCTGTGAGAGTCATTAATAAACTCTGTCAAGATCTTGACTACGTTGGACGTGTTGGGTATCAATCACACACACACACACACACACACACACACTCTCTCTCTCTCTCTCTCACATGCACACATAAGTTAGTTTTTAATCTCCTGAAGTGCCAAAATGACAGCCATTACACTAAGGTGGTTGAGGTTCATGGGGCTGTAATGCTAAGGGGTATTTGTAAAGTGTATACCCGCTGTAGGGGTGTGTGTGTGTGTGTGTGTGAGAGAGAGAATGTCTGAATGAATCCTCTTCACTCTGGTGGTGTTTGAAGTGGAACAGAAAGGACTGGGAAAGCAGCAGGTGTTCCAGCAGTGTGTTACTGTTACACAGACGAAGACACTGTCTCTTACGGCACGACCCCTGACCTTTAATCGCACAGGGCAGGCCTTTATGGGACCCGTGTGCTGAAGTCTCTCTGCACCTCCGTGTGTGTAATATATATATATATATAAAAACACCAGGGAAAAGGTATCGTCCCCTATACGTCGTGGTGCGGAGAGGTTTTCCCTCCCATTTAACAAACAATAATGTTTGTTAATTAACACAAAAAAACCCCCAGGAAACTGATTAACCAGTCACGTTGTGAGGTGAATACACTACGTTACGCACACCAGACAGCTGTAATATGAAACGTGGAATATTCTGTTCGCAGGCGCTTGAAAGAACATGGCGAGGGAACTACTTGGATTAGAAATAGTCACTAAATAACTGTTGGAGTGGAAGGAAACCTGATCGTAGGTCACTCGAAGGTCTGGGTGGTGAGTAGATTTCTTCCCAATCTGTTTACACCCGCCCCTTTTATCACGGACATCATCAACACGGACGGTGGAGATCGAACTAGCGGTAAATGGTCAGGTCGGCCGGAGGTCTCGGCAGCGTTCTTGCTGTAAGCCCCGGTTCCTGGGGTTTCGTTCTGTTTCAGTTCTAAAGCTCTGTGCAGAAGCTTGTGTTTAGCTATTTATGCTCCGGCGGGATTTTAGACTTCTCTGACCGTCCCTCACTCACTCATCACTCGACTCCTGACTTCACTCTTCTCTCAACACGTACGCTAATACTTTCTCCCAAACACAAACCTTTGTGCTCCTTAATCAGCCGGGACCCAGTGTCACTGCTTTCTTCTCTTAAATGCAGAAGAACAAGAGAGGTGTGTGTGTGTGTGTTGGAGATGGAGATGGAACAAATCTGGTCAATTACCAGTAAGGATGTTCAGGATACTTGGAGTTGTGCTGGAAATTTCTCTCTCTCTCTCTCTGACGCTGTGTCTCTCTCTGACGCTGTGTCTCTCTCTGACGCTGTGTCTCTCTCTGACGCTGTGTCTCTCTCTGTCGCTGTGTCGCTACACACTAAAGATCAGTGTAGAAACCAGAACTGATCGCACGTTTTGTTGTTTTGTGTGTGTGTGTGCGTTTTTTGATGTGCACAACACTGTATCAAATCCCATTTTGTCACAGCGCTGTGTGAATCCTCTTCCAAATCTCTGCTCCCTACCTGCGGAAGAAGGTGTAGCGCGGTGGTCACTGAGCCTCTTCCTTGAGATCTACTTTCCTGCCTCTCCAACCAAAACCTGTTACAAGGGAAGTGGTGGCTCAGTAGTGAAGGTGTTGGTTTACTGCTCAGAAGGTCGTGAGATCAAACCTCAGCACTACCAAGCTACCGTTGTTGGGCCCTTGAGCAAGGCCCTTAACGGCTCAGATGTCGCTCTGCCGAATACCGTAAACGCAATACACCTGTTTGAACTTTTTAAGGCCATCATTTGATGGTCAGGTTGGAGCTAACGTAGATCTCCAGGAACCTGGTGTAGATGTAGAGAACCTTGGTAACCCCCCCCAGATGCTCCACGTTTTTTTCACTTCTCTTACAAACTCCTGGGACGGTTCTCTGAATAACTGTCACAGATGTGTTCTGGAGCTGAAATACACATGGGGTAAGGTTCTGGGTTCAGTGTGACGCCTCGGTTTAAAAGGGAAATAGCTGAAGCGGTGCCAGTGTCTTTAACGAGTCGGTTGGTTTAGCTGTATATCTCTATAACCATGAGCGCTTTGAGTTCCTTCAGTTTTTTTTTTATACCGATTCAGTATTTGAGAGTTAAGGTTTCATCCTTTTTTAAATCTAATCAGAGTAATAAATGGTGATTTGTCCTTTTATTTATGTAAATAATGAGCGATATTTTCGGTGTTTGGCACCGTGCTTGCTTTACTTTCCCGGTCCTTGGTGTCGTGTTCCCTTACAGAGGAGCGTGTACATGTACGTACGTACGCACACATACGAACACCTGTCAGGCGACCGGTGCTCCCTCCACAGGGTTTCTGGAGTGAGTAAATCCACTTTATTCCCCTCGCATAGACGTGTCATGACCCACTTCGGGTGGAGACGTGGACGGGGAGGTGGTTGACTGGGTGCTGCTAAAAATACAGCAACGCCTGTGACTGCAGTGCAGAGGGATCCCTGGAATCACTGTCCTTGACTTGCATACACACACACACACACACACACACACACACCGGGAGGGTTCAGCTGGCAAGTCAGGATGACTGGGGTTTTTTTTCATAGGTTTACATGCACCCAGCACTGCTGAATCAAAATTTCTCAACATTATTATATAATAATCTTCATCTTAATGCTACAAGCAGGCGGACGTTTCGGAGTACTCCTCCTTCCTATTCGTACGTGTCGAAAGATTGAAAGAATAAAATCGCTAGTCCATACGTGTCGAAAGGGTTAACACCGAGCGTGCCGTTGCTCAGCCATGTACCGTCCCAGCTGTTCTTTAGCCGTCCCGTCACAATGATTTTCTGCTGTTGTGACACGTGACCTGCTTTGCAACTCGAAACCGTTAGCGTGGAGCGAACGTTGGCACCGGACTCGATCTGGCCGAGCGCGAGCTCACGCTGAGGCTTCCCTATCGGCAGATCTACTACACCAGGCGAGTTCGCTTCGACTCAAGGATACAACCAAGACGACGTTGTTGTTGTTTTATGAAGTAGGAATGCTGTCTTATTGTGTCCTAGAGTAAACAAGTTATCTGGGTCATTTGATTGACACGACGGTTCTGTAGACAGGAAGCGAAGCAGGTCGTTTGTCTGACACGCGAGGAAGTGGGTTTTTTTTTTCAGCATCGGACCCGAGAACTGTCGTGAGGGCGTCTTTTCAGCTTCTCCGTGGAAATAAAAGTACAGGACGCATGATCAGCTTCCCTGTTCTTTTATTTAAAGAAACGGTGCGTTCCAGAGAGAACGCTTTATAAATAAGACGTCCCAGAAATCCGCACACGTACATCGGGGTCAAACGTCACACGTGCTTTTAAAAGCTTCCGCTTGTCCTTGCTGGATTGTTTATTATTCGGCGAGAAGCTCGATCCTCAATCGCGGTTGAGGAATTCGTATCGTTACCCGGGACGAACGAAGGTACAGGAGCGAATCGGCGTGTTCGAGAAGAGTCGTAGCCAGATAACCAACCATAGGCAATATGTCTCCGTTTTATAATTTTTTTTATTTTTTTTTTTGTGTGTGTGTCAAACTCATCCAATATTTTGCGATTGAAGCGTTTGGTTTTTTTTTCCTCCTCATCTGATGGATGGCCTTCTTATCCTCTGAATTTTTAGCGCTCTGGTTCGTGTCAGGCTGGAGAACAAAATACACAGATTAGATGATGATCGAACACCGCCTCTCATGTGACACACGTTAAACGTTTTTGCAGTCGAATGCTACCATGGCATCTATCTCCTGGACAAATAGCACAAACAGAGATAAAGATCTTCACATTGACACCGTCCTTTGAACGTAAAAACGTGAGCGAGCAGGTAGTGTGTCATGTTGAACCTCGGCCGGTGACCTGCTGTTCCTACATTGTATTTATTTTTAGGCGTAATGGAATCTTTCTGAACTTTTAGGTGTTCAGTGTTTCATTTCATAACAACCTTGTGTAGTTCTGCACCTAACCTCTGATATTCTCTGTCTCTCTCTCTCTCTCTCTGTCTCTCTCTCTCTCTGTCTCTCTCTCTCTCTCTCTCCAGATTTGTATGGATCGTGTTCTGCGACACTCCTGTCAGCATGAACGAATGAGCTTATGCAACAAGCTGAGGGGAAATGGCTTTTGAATTGTCCCAGTCCTGCCACGTACAGTCCGTCCTTCTCTGTCCCTGAAGGACGTCAACTGTTTATGGGAACTACTGGCATCGGTCTCCTGAGGATTTAGCTCTCCTTTCGGGACGCCATCCCCCCCCCCCCCCCTCCTCAGTACCCGCCCTCCCCCTCCACAGCGACATGGCTAACAACTCGTACACCGGGGTGAAGAACTCCGTAGCGGAGCCCAATCACGATGGAGAATTCGGCTGCTCGCTCAAGGAGCTGCGCTCGCTCATGGAACTGCGGGGGACCGAGGGATTACACAAAATCCAGGATTGTTACGGGGACGTTAACGTACTCTGCAGCAGACTGAAAACGTCACCTATAGATGGTACATAAAAATCTTCCTACCTTCTGTTAGCTATGAGTGTGGGAAAAGTGTGAGACATGGAGGGTTTGATCGTCTGCACACAGTCAGTGAAGCCTTTATTCTTTTCGTGGCGTCGGACGGCGTGGAAAGAACGACTCGGAAATACAGCACCCTGTAACAAGAATGACGGTGTTTTTGTTTTTCATTGGAAGAGTCACACGAGCAGCACTCGGCGTTGGTAGAAATAATGTATTGGTTGTAAAATCGCATCCGCAGCAGCGGGTTCCAGCTGTGACTGCATGGTTCGGGATTGCGCACTGCCCCGTCGCTTGTCTCCGCCCACTCGGTGTACATTCCGAGAGATTGAATCCGTAATAAACACAGTCAGTACACAGGTCTGATCCACTCGCCCGTATGCAGCACTTTATTCCCTTCTCATACACGTTGTGCTTAATCATAGGCGTGACCTCCACTGAACCGCGGCGGGAAACCAGGGATTTTCAGTTTGATCCTAGATTAAAAAAAAAGAAGAAAAAAGCCCATCATCCATCACATCCACAGCTGCTTGATGTGCAGGCTTTATAGACGCGTCACACACACACACACACACACCAATGGCTTTGTTCTGCTCTTCTGCTTTTAAAATGAACTAATAAGCAAACGTTAGCACTTGAGGTGATTGTTTTTAGAATATATTTTTATATATATTCAATATAATTAGGAAGCCGCTCACTGACTTATGGATGCCCGTGCGAACCGTGTGCATTTCGCTTTCGAATTAGCGGCAGTTGCTTGAACGGTGGGTTTCGTTATCATTCTTAACGAAAAACACCGCAACAACAAAACAGGCTTATATTAAACATTGGACTTTCCAAAGCGAATCCTTCGACATGGTCTTGTCTCACTCGCGCTAAACAAAGTCCGACTCCCGCTGATCTGCGCTGCGACTCGGACTCGTTCGGCTTGTAATCGTAGTAGCGTCCGTTCTCGAACCGAACCAAACGATTTTTATTTTCACGGCGGTGGGCGAGTGATGTATGTGCGGTGGGCGAGTGATGTATGTGCGGTGGGCGAGTGATGTATGTGCGGTGGGCGAGTGATGTATGTGCGGCCTGAACACCACGGAACACCGACAGTCTGTCGCAGCAACCCTGATCGGAGACTTTTAAGAGCATTTGAGTCTGCATATCTAGTTGCTTATAGGCAATAAAGATGATGTAGTCTTATTATTTCTTGTACAAGCGACCTGGAAGATATGTAGAACATGATGGAAAGCTGGGGGTTTATATATGAAGTCACTGAGAGAACCTGATGGGGGGGGGGGGCTGACTGACTTCCGTATTGGGTTTACTTCCTCTCAGTCATTTTGTAGAAACTCTACAGGTCGCTGTACAGCCAAGGGACGGAGCTTGGTGTGGGAATGGGCTCAATGAGTTTTAAAAAAATAAATAAAATGATAATTCAAATGTTGAACCCAACTACGTATTGGACATAATAATTTAAAAAAAAGACTAATTGTATATAACGCACTTTTAAAACAAGACGGCAAGGCTGCTCAGGAAGTGAATTTATTTTGCCATCAGTGGATCACTAGCATGGCTTTATTTTGCCATCATAAACAGTTTAAATGCCACAGTGTTTATTCTGTTGATGCAGAATATGCAGAAACACATGCATTTTGATTTCTAAACCTAAGTAGCCATGCTTTTGTGCATTTTGTGTGTGTGTATGTGTGTAGCATGCACCAAACTGGCATAAGTAGTGAAGTCTGCATTGAGCCAGCTCCCAGCGTCCCATGCTGCCCAGTTTCCCTCGCCCGAGAGCATTGTTGTTCTGAGAATATATCCTCAGTGCACTTCTCGTGTCAAAAAAGGTTCCTTTAATTACGTGTCGGTCCACGACACCATGCTACACTTCACTAAAGTCCCAGTGAATGGCTGAAAATCCTGTAGACCTGAACCTAATGACCTGTAAAGTCTGCCTTTTTCTCTTACATGGCACTACGGCTGCACAGGATCCCAAAAAAACCAACATCATCGTAATAATAATAATATTATTATTATTATTATTAACAGTAATATCCTTTTGTTTAAAAATAAAATAAAAATACACATGTGAAAAGCAATTACACCCCCCCCCTTCTCAGCCAAACCCCACATGTAAGACTTTTACAGCAGGGTTGTCATGGTAACCTGTTTCTCAACCATCTCATGCTGATTTCCTCTTCCCAACACCCCCCCCCCC
>JAFFST010041715.1:11585-21598 GCA_022414735.1 Noturus placidus | reverse complement strand
GTGTGACAAACATGCAAAGGAACAGGAAATGAGGAAGGGGGCAAACACTTTTTCACACCACTGTACTTGTTAACTAATAAAGTTCCTGACTAAATATCATGGCTAAGTGCACTAGCTTGGCACACAGGTTCTCTCGAATAATCCGCTTACTAAATTAAGCTTCAGGTCAAAATAAATAAATAAATAAATAAATAAATAAATATGCTAATTCTTTTAATGAATCAGCCATCTTTTTCGTTATTTATTTATTTATTTGTTCTAATTGCGTTTCGGAGTGGAACGCAACCCTGTCGCTATCCAGCACTCGAATGACTCCTTCAGTCATCATGATTATTTGTAGTAGCGGTGTTAGCATGCTTGTTTGTTTTTAAACTGAAGTGCTGTGTGAGGGAGGACAATTATGTAGGCAGGGCAGAAGCGATGGTGTGTCTCCGTCCGGCCTTTTAGATTTATTTTTTTTCCCCTCTCAAACATGCCTGGCATGCCGAAGGAGCCAGCGTACATTCCACACGTTCCTCAGAGACAGGAAGGAGGGGGGGGGGAGAGATTTCCGGTCGTTTCTGTCAGAAAGACGTGAGACGAGATAGGCAGAGGGAAGGGAAAATAAAAAGAAGTGCTTTCTCTAAATGCTTACTGAATGTGTGTGTGTGTGTGTGTGTGTGTGTGTGGTGCTTGTTGGATGGGGGATGAGGGAGAAACTCCGAGGAGTGTATGAGAGCGCAACACACACACACACATTCTGTCAGTAAGAACCCGACTAACCAGCACGCCGGAAGGCCGATAATTCAGATGACCTGTTCTTAATCTGAGTCACACTGCAGGCGCATAAGTCGCCTCAGGTAGCACGCTTAACTTGCAGCGCACTGCATGATTCACTCGCGCACTGACAATAAAAACCAACGTGCGACAGCAGTTCACCACACGATTCAGCACAACTAAAGTCCACCGAACAGTAACTAAACACATACAACTCCACCCTACTCCGCTTCACACGTACTACGCATGAAACTAGCGGAGAGCAGATTAGCGCAGAGACGACAGCGGCTGAAACGCGCTCAGACTGCGCTCAAACAAAATAAGCCTTGTTTCACTTCAAAACGCTCAAACACGGCAGCCTGAATAATTAGCTTCGGCTTACGTTGGAACGTCGACAAAGTTCTTAACAAGACTTTTGCTAAAATGTTAGAAGCATTGTTGTCGAGATCAATGTCCCAGTTGTCCCATAATGTAAATAGCTAGCAAACATTGGCGTATATAGTTGCAATCGCTCTCTGTTGCTTGTGAGGTTGTTTTAGTTTACATTAGAAGCTAAAGCGTAGCTACCAATAAGTTGATACATATTAAATAACACACTAAATCGGGGCACAATTTTAATCAGGCGTTTGATTTAGCTTTACACTAGCTTCGTCGGCAGATTAGCAGCGCAAGCTACTTGGACGTGCGCCGTACACCCAACAGAACCGCAGACAATTTTTTTTTACGACAGATGAAAGCAAAGTTATGGGTTTTCTTCCGTTTTTATGCACCAGACGTGAGCGAGGAAAAAGAAATAAACGCCGGATCACACACACACTGTAGGGAGGAATCATCTGAGAGAGCCAATCGTTTTGCTTGAACTAGTTGTAGCTAATTTGCATAGAATGGTGACAAATCTCAGTTCAGATCGAACTGCTAGTGTGAGCGTAGGGTTAAACGCTTTCTGCGTTTAGCTTCGTCAACATATTTCAAGTGTGTGTGAAATGTGCTAGTGAAATAAACTAGCCTTGGGTGTACGGACACAATTACTAGAGGTTAAGTTGAAAACAATTTGTAGCCCACAACCCACCATTGCTGCCACCAACTCTCTCTCTCTCTCTCTCTCTCTCACCCCATCCGTATTCACACCATCGCTGCTGTCCCCAGCTGAGTGAATGAAAGCACTTCCTGCCGCTCTCTCGCTCCCTAATGCAGTGGATCTCGCTGAGACAGTAGCACATCACTTGCCAAGAACAACGAGGCCGCACTGCATCCGAATCAGCCGAGAGAGAGAGAGAGAGAGAGAGACACACCGTGTAACGAGCACCCCCCCCACCCGTTTAGGGCCCCTCCATCCATTCGAGCCTCGGCACATTCAATGGCGTGATAATAGAGCGAGAGCCGGAACACGGCCTCCATCCAAGCACCATAAGTCGGCCACTGCGGCTTTGTGGCCGTGTCAGGAGCGTCCGTGGGAGCAGAACGTTTTGTTACTCACAATGAGAAACCAATGAGACGAGAGAGAGAGAGAGAGAGAGAGAGAGAGAGAGAGAGAGAGCGCGCGAGAGAGAGAGAGAGGAAGTTAGTATGTGAGAATGAGCGAGAGAGAGAGAGCACGCGAGAGAGAAGAGGAAGTTAGAATGTGAGAATGAGAGAGAGAGAGACAGAGAGAGAGGGGGGGGGGTGTGTCTGTAATAAATAAACAAACAAGTTGAATGCCACTGCTCACTGGCTCAGGTTTACTGTCAAAATTCCAGACTTCAGCTGATTGCGATGAACGAATCAAACAAAAGCGATTGAAATAGTTCAACACGGCGAACGCTTCCAGTCGTTTCACCAAATTCAACTTCAGAAGAAACTTATCATGATTTCTCCAGTTTCAAAGTGATTTAACCCCTTCATGGTAAGCATCTTTAGTACTTAGTGGAGCTCCTTTTGCTCCTCTGCTGTAAATGAGATGCAGAGCTTCTGGCAGTGTTCCTGAGGAATCTTCTCCCGTTCCTCATGAGCAATGCATCCAGTTCAGTAATATTCTTGGGTTTGCGTGCTGCATCAGTCTTCTTCAAATCCCACCAGAGATTTTCCATAGGGTTCCAGTCAGGTGACTCTGATGGCCCTGTAGAATCTTCCAGGACTTCTGTAACCAAGCCTTGGTGGAATTTGAGGTATGCTCGGGATCATTGTCCTGTTGGAAGGTCCGATGACATCCAAGCTTCAGCTTCCTCACAGACAGCATGCTGTTTTCTCCTAGGATTTCCTCATACTTCACTGAATCCATCTTGCCTTCTTGGTTTCCAGTGCCAGAGGATGCAATGCAGCCCCAGAGCATCACCGAATCCCAAAACTTCTGCAGATTATTTATATGAAATTGAGACGATTTTTCTTGTGCGTTTGGGTCAGTAGTGGTGAACGTCTTGGGGTTCTAACTTGGAAACCTTCAGCGTTCAGTACACGCCTTACTGTGCTCACTGGAACCCCAGTGCCTATTATCACCATGTCTTTCTGCAGGTCATCTGCAGTCACTCGAGTTTTCACAACCTGCCTTCTCACAGATCTGCTTGCAGGCGTGCACAGCTTCCTTTTTCTGGTATTTCTTCAGGTATTTCATAAATTTTCTACCCCTAGCCAGTTCAGGTATTTCATGTGTTCCAGCTCAAGCTCACCTGGTGCAACTAATGAAGCCCTTGATCAGTTTAGCACCAGGTGTGCTTGAGACAACACCTGTTCTACATATTTGTGCTATTGTGAGGGATTCCATTCAGGGGGGTGAATAATTTTGAAACAGGAGAAGTCATTATAAGTTGCATTTTCAGTGGAGTTTGGCGAAACCACTTGAAACATTCATTGTGTTGAACTATTTCTATCGCTTTTGTTTGATTTGTTCATTGCAGACCGCTGAACGTCTGTACATTGACAATAAACCTGATTTGCAATGGGGGTTGAATCATTTTGATTGCAACTGTATGTGTGAAGCCCCAGGAGCCTGAGTACGATGGACCATGTGTGCATAGACATGGTTAAATATTTACGCACACATTAGCAGCTGCACAGATCTGATGCTCGAGGCCGACTCGAAGCTGGAATCTAATCACCAGCCGTTTTTAGATCTGCCTTGTAATGTAACAATGACGGGATTGTTAACAAATCACTGCCATCGGGAGAACTGCCTGTGTGACATCATCATAAAGGGACCCAACTCCCCCACACCCCGTCCCTCCCGGTCACGTCAACGCGTGATCGTGGATTGCATCTGATCAATCGAAATAAATAAATAAATAAATAAAATCACCCAACATTGATTATTAAAATAATCGTTAGTTGAAGCCCTGGTTATTGTTTTGTAAGACCCGACTTTTGCGGGCCAGACGTTTTCCTGTTGGAGTCACCGGTTGTGGTTGTGAACATGAATCCCAGTGTAGAAAAGTTTTCCGTACCAGACGCGGAAGATCAGATCGGACTCAATCCACGTCCGAGATTGTGATAAATACTGTAGAGTTACACACACTAGCCTGGATTGATGTGATATGGTCCACTGTACGGTTCAAGCAGATTTCTTCATGTTAGTTGTGTTTATTACCAGTAAAACTTTCTCACTCAAATACAAACTGACCTAGATATCATAAAACTCGAACGCATCTGTAACTTAAAAAAAAAAACAACAACAACAAAATGGCGCACTTATGCGCTTTGGATAAAAGCGCTATATTACACTGTGTCTCATTCTCCCATTCACTCACACACCAATGCTAGCAGAACTGCCAGGAAGGCGCGAACTTGCTATCGGGGGCAACTTGGGGGTTCAGTGTCTTGCCCAAGGACACTTCGGTATGTGGAGTCATGTGGGCCAGGATTCGAACCGCCAACCTTACGATTAGTGGACAACACGCTCTACCACCTGCGCCACAGCCGCCCCAGCAACAACAACAACAAAAAAGATGATTTCTGAAGATGACTCAGCGGTCTATAATCATGACATCAGGCTCCTTATCCACCTCGTATTTCGGCCTATTTAACCGAGCGGTTGGTCTTTTGGTCCCCGAGGTTCGCTCTGGAGCTGGAGGTTTGGACTTCTCGGGGTTTTGGAAGTCAAACAGGTGATTGTGATTTTCCGCCGCTGTAACGGACGTCGTTTTGAGAACTGACCCGTATCCAGTTCTCTGCGTATTCGATCGCAGAAACGAGCTGGGAATTGTTGATAATTCCCGCAGATTTGAGTCACGTCCACAAAGCCGTCTTCGATTCACGTGCCTCGAACACGAGTGCAGCTAAAAGGTCATTCATCGCTGTGAAAGGGCGCGCAAAACTATTTCGTGCGCTTGCGATTTCTCGCCAAGTCACTTTTATATTACTTTTTTTACTTAAACTGTACACATTTTTTTCTTTTTTAATATAAAAACTAGTCGTATATTAATTATGCCGTGTTTACTTATTATTAAACACGGCATAATTAATATACGAATAGTTTTTATTAAATCACTGCCATCGATCTATTATTATTATTATTAACATTTATTTTAATGAAGTTTGTGATCAAATCTACATCTATACGGATCGGAGAAATAAATCCCTTCCACATCCGCGATACGATATTTCTCTCATGTTGTTCCAGCCCCATTATAAACTTTCAGATTATGGTCCTCGTTACTTTTCTGGTCATTTCTCAAGTGTGTATGAGATGAGGTTGCAACAAAAGTTGTTAAACAACAACAACAACAACAACGTGACACTGTTTACAGCTGTGACTAATCCACCTCCTTACATCTTCCTAGCTACTAGATCAGGGGTGTCTCACACACACACACACACACACACACACACACCTGGCGTGACCTCTAATCCGGCTCTCGAAATAATACAGGATCTGCGGAGTTTGCATGTTCTCCCCGTGTGTCGGGGGTTTCCTCCGGGCTCTCCGGTTTCCTCCCCCATGTCCAAAGACCTGCATGGTAGGCTGATTGGCGTGTCTAAAGTGTCAGTAGTGTGTGTGTGAGTGTGTATGTGATTGTGCCCTGCGGTTGAAGATGGATGGATGGATGGATGTGCTCTAAAGTAAAAAAAGTAAAAGCGTCTTGCGGAGTGTAATTGAATTGAAACAGCCTGGGGGGGGCAAATACTTTAGACAAAATAAAACATGAGCTACAATCACTAATCAAACGATGCAAAAGGAAAGTGATCTATAAGGTGACCTGGTCACTGACCCAATGTTCACACCGGCAGGCGACAAGATGCTTTGGATGTAGTCGCTTGTGGGCGTGGCCTATCCAGAGATGAGAACCATTAGTAGCTAGCTATAGATAGCTAAAACCAACCCAAGTACTGATTGATTTAGCAGTTACATGCTTCGATCTCTGCGACTTCTTTCCAAACGGACGTTTTCATTTCTCGTAACGTCTATACACATTTAATGACAGATCGCGTATGACATCATGGGTCTACGCATTTCTGCCGTACGCCAAACGCGGGAACCGCAGGAACATCGGGACTACCAGGACGGGTCCGAGGAACCCCTTGAGCGACTCGCTCGGATTCGTCGCTTCTGTGTCGTAGGGAATTTGGAGGAAGTGAACGGGCGAAAGTTGTCATTTTGTCGCTTGCTGGGGTGTGAACGTAGGAGGGGTGTGTGTGTGTGTGTGTGTGTGTGTGTTTTAGGAAATGAACCCGACACTTCGGGTCTGAAGCGTGAACGGAGTTCGGCGGGACGTTACCTGCATAGAAGCGCAGCAGGGAGCTTAACTCCGTGTTCATGCCTTCCTCCTGGACGCGCCAAGGATCCTTAAAGCCGAGCTTGAACAGGAAGTCGTTCTGCAGCTGCAAGGGTCGTTCGTCCGGGCCGAGCCGACGCGCCGCCTCTCCGTGCAGCTGCACGTACAGCGCCGGACACATGTCGAACTCTGACGCAGTGCCGACCCGGGACCGGGATAACGGGGACACGGGAAGGTCGGGCTCGTCGCCAAGCTTCGATACGGAATCCGACGTCAGGCTCATTTGCTCGGTCCGGTCCTTAACGTCGTCAGTAAAGTTATCCAGTTCTGGCAGGACGGGGTCGGCGGTGCTGCTGGGAGGTCCGTCCAGTTCAAGCTCGTCCGAGGAGCTGCCGTACGTATCGAGACCCTCTGCGGCGCTGTTGAACGTCGGACTCAGCGCCGACGCATCCGTCCCCAACACCATGTCGTCGCTCAGAGAGTCCCGGTGCTCGCCCAGTTTAGAGCTGAGCTCGTCGTCTGAGACGGAATTTCGTCCACCGCCGCCCGGGCACTCGTCGTCGCCCTCATCGTCCTCGTCGTCATTCGGCGTGCGCGACCTGTCCAGACCGTCCGAGTCCGGACGTGGTGAAAAGAGAACCGCATCAGGAACCGTCTGGAGCAATAAGAGTCTCAACCTGTCGCCCGGTTCCGACCCGACATCCCCCACGACGTCCTGTCGGCCGCGACAGTTCCCGTTAACGTCGGTGGTCGGGTGAGTTCTGGCCCCGATGCGCACCACGGACGCGGTTCTGGAGCCCAGCTGGCTCAGACGGATGGCGATCTCCGACGCCGAGGTCTCGTGCGTGCACAGGACGGGCCTCGGTGGGCTAGAGGGCGCGAGCTTGTCGTGGACATGGACAGACCCGCGGTGCAGGTCGGCGCGGATCCACTGACGGTCGGCGGGTTGGAGCTGCGCGTTCTGCCGACGTTTCAGCAGAGTCTTGCGGTCCAGTGTGGAGGAGGAGGAGGAGGAGGAAGGCGGAACCGACACCGGGTTTATTTTCCCGGTGGCGGCCGAGGCGGAGAGGTTCCTCTTCAGCCGCCGCCTTTTTAACAGCAACGAGTTGGAGTTTCCCGTAAATCCCCGGCCGCTTTTGGAGCTTTTCACCGCCGCTTTGGTGCTCGTGTTTGATCCCGCGGCGGACTGCGCGCACCGGTTCCCGTTAAGAACGTCTATCCGCGGCGGAGCTGTCGCCTGTCCGCCGCCGCCATCACCGACTCCGGTTCTCAGGGCCACCGAGACCGGGGCGGGACTTTTCAACTTGTTATCTAAAGCGGATTTCCAGGAGTTTCCCTCCGCCAACCTCGCGCTTTCCATGTTCTGTGAAGAAACGGTGCAGCCCGAGTCGTGTTCCGTCTCAGCCGATCTATCTGCGCCGTGGAAAGATGGACACGGTAGCAGTCCGCCGTCTGAGCGGCGCAGTCAGCCCGTCGGACATCGAGTCGGTCGGTTCCCGTCGGGAAAACGTCTTCGAGTGCCTGTCAAAGCTAACGGGCAGAAGGAAGCTCGAGCAGCGGTGCGGGAAGGCGGAGACGCCACTACGCGTCTCATTTACGCAGAAATGTACACCAGCTACGCAGCTATGTGTGCGCAACATGAAAGTCGCCCGACCTCTTTACGCAAATCTACAGCTACATATTCATGAGGCATGAGGCGACGCCGACAAAATGGCGCCCATCGCCTACGCTTGGGAAATGTAGTGGGGGCATGCAGTTCTCTGTGAGCTAAATTAGCGGCTGAGTTCGCGTGTGCGAACTACATTTCCCATGAGGCGTTACGAGCAGCCAATGGCGGCCGTTGTTTTGGAATGTCGCAACTGTCCGTTTGCAAAGGCGTAGTGGACGTTTCCCTTTTATTTATTTATTTTTTTTTAAAGTTTATTTGTGCATTTATTAAAAAAAGATTGACGTAGAAACCGTAAAGGAACTAGCCATAAGTATATATATATTTTTTCTTTCTATGTTCTCTCACATATACATTATTGTTTTTGTTTTTTATTTGTTTGTTTGTTCAAGTAGTTGCTCCCATTAACATCTTGACAGTGAGGGGAGTGCAACTAAATTCGCCATTTTGAAAACTACCCTTAATGTCACTCCGCTTTCGCCATACTTGTATTTTAATCCTACCCGCTTTGCTTATACGTAAGTCCCGCCTCATGATCCAGGGTTGGTCAATATGGGATCACCTTCTGCACTTTACGTCATACGTACAAGTTTTCCTCCAATCAGCGACTTACGGTCGGAATACGGGTGGGATGCAAACTTATGGCGCGCCAACAAACTGTAAACTTCCGCCATCTAGTGCTGTGTTTTAGTCAGTGACCGAACCAAATTAATCGCATAGCGTTAAACACGATAATGTAGATGAAGGCGTCGTCTTTGGGGATGAGTGTCCGGTGTTAGTCTTGTTAATGTCGGTTTTAAACAGTAATCCCCCGGGGCTTTTCCTGGTTTGGGGAAATCCTGCTTTTTTCAGCGTGTCAGAACATTTGACTCGGTTCATCAATCGGAGTCGATTCTTTTGGATCCCAGACGTCTAATTGCCATTCTCAGTCCTGTTATGTCTGAGTTTTGTTCTGAAGATTTATTTACATTTATCTAGAATGAATAAATAGATGAGTAATGTTACTGCCTGTGACTAAATGAGTCGACTCACACCTGAACGTGAAAAAAATAATAATAAATACAAATAAAAAACTGCTCAAAACTTAAAGAGCTGACTCACACCTGAACGTGGGATAAAGCTAAAAATCAAACATCCATCCATCCATCCATCCATCTTCAACCGCTTACTCCTTTATCAGGGTCACGGGGAACCTGGAGCCTATCCCAGGGAGCATGGGGCACAAGGCGGGGTACAAATCAAACAACAAACAAAAAACACTTTTATTGCTGAAGAGTCGACTCAAAGAGCCGACTCACACCGAACTTGGGATAAAACTAAATAAAAATCCCTTTTATTGCTTAAGAGTCGAGTCAAAGAGCCGACTCACACCAAACACTTGTATTGCTGAAGAGTCGATTCAAAGAGCCGACTCACACGCGAACGTGGGATAAAGCAAAGTAAAAATCCCTTTTATTGCTGAAGAACCGACCCGTTCTCAAACACATCATTGGTGTCAGACTGCGAGTGAAACAAGGTTTAAACGAGGTTTAAATGGCAGAGAAACTTTTTCCCCTCCATGTCAAACAGTGCAAGTTTTTCTTCTTGCCCATGTTCAGCTAAACAGCAGGTTTACAGAACAGATGAATATTGGACAGGTAAAGTAACGTGAAGGAAAAATTGTTCCAGTTTATTGCTTTTGTTCCCTTTATAGATTGCAATCAAAAAATAATAAATAATAAATCCCACACAGATAAGTTTTTCTAGCAGCATCACTGTTTTATTCCTCAAGACTTCCATATGCAGGCGGTTATGAAGACCTGATGCTAAAATAATAATAATAATAATTATCAATTTGTATAGCGCTTTTTTACAATGGGACATTGTCTCAAAGCAGCTTTACAGAAATATCATTTTTACATTTACAAGCG
>JAFFST010041714.1:22500-25000 GCA_022414735.1 Noturus placidus | reverse complement strand
GTAAGGGTGTGGAGTTCCTCCCCTGCGTATCTCTACAGTTGATGTTATCGCTGGAGCACAGTTTCTGGACGCGGGCGAGGCAGCCCTTCTTGGCGGCGTCCAGCAGGGCGGCGTCTCCACGCAGGAGGTCCTGGATGTCCGTGTCTCCGTCCTTCACCATGTCCAGAGCCACGTTACCGTCCCGGTTCTTCTTCGACGGGTCGGCACCATTCTACAACACACACACACACAAGGATGAAGTCAAACACACTTGAGGAGACACGACCTAAATAACTCCTACACCATAAAGTGTGTGTGTGTGTGTGTGTGTGTAAGTGTTTGTGTGTGGGGTAGTTTACTTTGAGCAGCAGTTTACAGATCTCGTATTTGCCCTTGGCAGCAGCTTCGTGCAGTGGAGTGAACTTCCACAGGTCAGCTACGTTCACCGACGCCCCGTGACGCACCAACAGCTCGGCTACTTCATAGTGACCGTACGAGCAGGCGTTATGGAGAGGAACCAGACCTCTGAGAGAGAGAGTGAGAGAGAGAGAGCGAGAGGGAGAGAGAGAGGGAGAGAGCGAGAGGGAGTGAGAGAGGGAGAGAGAGAGCGAGAGAGAGCGAGAGGGAGAGAGAGAGCGAGAGAGAGAGAGAGAGAGAGAGAGAGAGAGAGAGAGAGAGCGAGAGGGAGAGAGAGAGAGAGAGAGTGAGAGAGAGAGAGAGAGAGAGAGAGAGCGAGAGGGAGAGAGAGCGAGAGGTACTGAATAAACACTGCAGGAGTAGTGTGATGGTAATGATTGCACTAAATAACATCATGATGATGATGATGATGATGATGATGGAGGTCTGACCCCTTGTCCTTGGCGTGTACATCAGCTCCGTGCTGCAGTAAATACTCCACCACCGCCACGCGGTTATACCCAGCGGCGAAGTGCAGCGGAGTGGAGTGACGTCCTTCCAGATCACGACAGTTCACGTTCTGAGGAGAGCACAGTTGCTGCACACACACACACACACACACACACATACAGGAAGTCACAGTTCAATTCAAATTTTGTCATCCCCAAATTCAGATTGTTCAGTACACACACACACACACACACACACACACACACACCTTCACCGTGTCGAGGTCTCCCGCTTTGGCTGCCTCTAGGAAGCGATAATCTGCGTCAGAGTTTCGGGTTGGAATGTTCTCTGGATCAAAACAACAATAGCAACACAAAGAGTAAGTTACAGCGAGGCTTGTTCCCGCCCACCAGCTAACTCCTCCCATCACACCACAGCTACAACACACACACACACACACACACACGAGCCTACGGACCCCACACACCGGCCGGCGTTGCCGCGACTGACCCGGAGTGTTGGGGTGTTGGTGTTCTTACCGCTGAGGATCTGCTGCACGGCTTCGTTGCCCATCTGAGCCGCGGTGAACCCTTGGAGAGAGATGATTGACGGGTCGGCGCCGTAGCTAAGCAACAGCCGGCAGGTCTGTATGTGACCGGCCAGAGCGGCTCTGTGCAGCGCCGTCTGACCCAGAGTGTCCACTGCGTTCACCTACGCAAACACACACGCACAATTGTAGGGAGCATATATAGTAATGTGTTCAAATCATTATTACACACGTGTGTGTGTGTGTGTGTGTGTGTGTGTGTGTGTGTGTGTGTGTGTGTGTACCTTCGCTCCGTGTTTCTGCAGAACCTCCAACACATCGTTATGAGCTCGTTCTGCAGCCATGTGGAACGCAGTCAAGAAACTGTGAGGGAATCAAACAAGTGTGTGTTACAGAGTGATGAGCAGTGTGTGTGTGTGTGTGTGTGTTACAGAGTGATGAGCAGTGTGTGTGTGTGTGTGTGTGTGTGTGGTTACAGAGTGATGAGCAGTGTGTGTGTGTGTTACAGAGTGATGAGCAGTGTGTGTGTGTGTGTGTGTTACAGAGTGATGAGCAGTGTGTGTGTGTGTTACAGAGTGATGAGCAGTGTGTGTGTGTGTGTTACAGAGTGATGAGCAGTGTGTGTGTGTGAGACTCACTCTTTGTTCTTCTCGTGGATGTTGGCTCCTTTGCGTAGCAGCAGTTCTGTCGCCTGTTTGCGTTTAGGATGAGGAGACACCACAGCACAGTGCTACACACACACACACACACACACGCACACACTTATAACAGCACTATAGGAGTCGGTAAATCTATCATACAACAGCTTATTTAAATAATAAAGCACATTCCTTATAAGGAACACGAGGAGATATGAATATGCATGAATATGTAAATCAGGCCGGCTCTGAATCTGTTCAATATGAAAAGTCTCGAGGAGGAAAATACCAACACTGTTTACAAACACACAAATCCATCAGATCAGAAACTGTTGGAGGAGTGTGTGTGTGTGTGTGTGTGTGTGCGTGATACCAGTGCGCTGTCCTGAGAGTGAGGGTGTTTGAAGTTGATGATGTCTGGTGGAACCTTTTTCACCTTCGTCATGTCGGCCTCGCGCGCAGCCTGGAGCAGGGAGTGACCTTTGAACTC
>JAFFST010041714.1:0-20000 GCA_022414735.1 Noturus placidus | reverse complement strand
GTAGTGTCGTGTTCTGAGAACGCTTCTCATCAGCAGGGACCGAGGGTGAGGACGACAGGGCACAGATACAGGACAACCCTAGAACAAACCCGCTCCAGGAGAACGAGCCCAAGTGTGCTAGGAAAGCAAAGCCCAGAACTCCATATAATAACCTGCGCCCGATCCAACAGAACTCGAACAGAACGGGTGAAAAGGTCAGGATCCAGATGTGTACAGCTGACAGATCCCGGAAGACTGAGCAGAACCGAAACACTCGCCAAAGTCAGTTCCAGGTTCTCT
This sequence comes from Noturus placidus, assembly GCA_022414735.1. Lineage (NCBI taxonomy): Eukaryota > Metazoa > Chordata > Actinopteri > Siluriformes > Ictaluridae > Noturus > Noturus placidus. Next base: position 19,721 of record JAFFST010041714.1, on the reverse strand, counting down.
CCCCCCTCCCACACACACACACACACACACACACACAGTGAGGTCTGAGTGACGGCGTGCAGGACAACAGGCTCGAGCATAAACATGACATTCTGATTGAAAACACACACACAGTAAGCAGGCAGGTGCAGATCTCCTATATAATACATCCCATAATATATAACATATACGCCATCTCCTTTACACTACAGTGCTGCTGAGTCTGGATTCCGATTGGTCAGAAGGCATTGATTCTGTTCCTGTAAGTAGCGCAGCTGTGAATCACAGGTTTATATTAGCGCGTGTGTTCTGATGCGTTATCGTTTCTATAGTAACGGCTCATTCACAGGGACGTGGACAGCACACGCTCTGGAGCCCTCACGAGCTGCATGGTTATTACTTCTTCACGTCCATATTTCCTCCAGAATTCAGCTCTCGGGTGATTATTACCGAGATCTATACCCCATCCTCAGCACACGCCTCCAAAAGCACCGCAAAGCGGCTCGCTTCAGAGCGGCGGGGGCGGGGAACGGTCCGGGTGTGTCCCAATACATCAGAATTACACAAGTGCAGTTACAGTGCAGGCTTACAGAGCAGCTCATAACAATGAAGGAAGACAACGTCAGTCACATGATCACAGTTTAAATCAACAGGTGGGTTTCAAAATGAACTTACCAGCATTTTTTGTGAAGTGGACTGAAAGTAGCCAGAAAGAAAAAATAAAAAAGGGGCAGAACGTAAGAAAATTAGGCCTAAAATCCAACAGAGTGACATCACAGCTGTAAGAGACCTCCTCCTCATCATCATCATCATCATCATCAAGTACAGTCATGTGTTCTAAATCAGATCTCACACACAGTAAAATGATCACTTCATTATTCACAGCGGTGTAGTCGCCATAGCAACAAGTCATCAGGAGAGACAATCAGAACTCAGTGTGTGTAACTGTGATAGAACGTGAATGCACCACTACATCTCCATCAGTGTGTAGTACACGATCACTCTGTGTGTGTGTGTGTGTGTGTGTGTGTGTGTGTGTGTGTGTGTTTCACCTTGCGTCCATCGCTGGCGTGACAGTTGACGTTGAGTGGTGTGAGAAGAGCCATCAGCTTATCTTCGTTTCCACTCCTGAGAAGAAACCACACACATACACACACACACAGTTACACAACACACACACACACACACACACACACAGTTACACAACACACACACACAGTTACACACACACACATTTACACACACACACACACAGTTACACAACACACACACACACACAGTTACACACACACACACACACACACAGTTACACAACACACACACACAGTTACACAACACACACAGTTACACAACACACACACACAGTTACACACAGTTACACAACACACACACACAGTTACACACACATAGTTACACAACACACACACACACACACAGTTACACAACACACACACACACACAGTTACACACACACACACAGTTACACACACACAGTTACACACACACAGTTACACACACACACATAAAAGGACTGAAATGGAAATGCTGACACACACTCACCTCGCTGCCTCCAACAGCTCGTCCTTCTTATACTCACCTGCAACACACACACACGTACGTAATGGTGAGATTAGGATAAAAGATTGTGTTTGTGTGTGTGTGATCAATATAGTGTTTGTGTGTGTGTAAGCACTCTAAATGGGTCTGGGGAAAGTGTGTGCGATCAATATATATATATATATATATATATATATAGTATGTGTGTGCGTGTGTGTGTACCAGTGAGCACACTCTTGGCTGAAGGGTCTGCCAGGTCCAGAGCTGATTTGCCGTCAGTATTTCTGATGTTGGGGTCAGCGCCATGTTGGAGAAGGACTGAAACACACACACACACTACAATCATACACATCTACAGGTACATCATCTGTCTATTACTAATAAACCACAGGCTCCACCCACTGTAAGTGTGGTGTGTGTCTCTCTCTCTCTCTACTGTACTGCAAATGCGGTATCTCTCTCTCTACAGTACCGTAAGTGCGGTATCTCTCTCTCTCTCTACAGTACCGTAAATGCGGTATCTCTCTCTCTCTCTACTGTACTGCAAATGCGGTATCTCTCTCTACTGTACTGCAAGTGCGGTATCTCTCTCTCTACAGTACCGTAAGTGCGGTATCTCTCTCTCTCTACAGTACCGTAAATGCGGTATCTCTCTCTCTCTCTACTGTACTGCAAGTGCGGTATCTCTCTCTACTGTACTGCAAGTGCGGTAACTCTCTCTCTCTACAGTACCGTAAGTGCAGTATCTCTCTCTCTACAGTACCGTAAGTGCGGTATCTCTCTCTCTCTACAGTACCGTTAGTGCGGTATCTCTCTCTCTCTCTCTACAATACCGTAAGTGCAGTATCTCTCTCTCTCTCTACAGTACTGTAAGTGCGGTGTCTCTCTCTCTCTCTACGGTACTGTAGGTGCGGTGTCTCTCTCTACGGTACTGTAGGTGCGGTGTCTCTCTCTACGGCACTGTAAGTGCGGTGTCTCTCTCTCTACGGCACTGTAAGTGCGGTCTCTCTCTCTCTACGGCACTGTAAGTGCGGTGTCTCTCTCTACGGTACTGTAAGTGCGGTGTCTCTCTCTACGGTACTGTAAGTACGGTCTCTCTCTCTCTGTAAGTACGGTGTCTCTCTCTACAGTACTGTAAGTGCGGTGTCTCTCTCTACAGTACTGTAAGTGCGGTGTGTCTCTCTACAGTACTGTAAGTGCGGTGTCTCTCTCTCTCTACAGTACTGTAAGTGCGGTGTCTCTCTCTCTCTACAGTACTGTAAGTGCGGTGTCTCTCTCTCTCTACAGTACTGTAAGTGCGGTGTGTCTCTCTCTCTACAGTACTGTAAGTGCGGTGTGTCTCTCTCTACAGTACTGTAAGTGCGGTGTCTCTCTCTCTCTACAGTACTGTAAGTACTGAGCAGATCTGTGGTAATAAACACTGTTTGTGGGGACCTGCAGAACTGTAGAGAGACCTGTCTCTCTCTACACAGTGCTGTAAGCATGGTGTCTCTCTCTCTCTTTCTCCACAGTACTGTAAGTGTGGTGTGTGAGCCTCCTCACCGATACACACGTCGATCTTGCCCTTGATGGCGGCCTCGTGCAGCGGCGTGTAGTTCCAGTTGTCGCGGGCATTGGGGTCGGCACCCTGACACAGTAACACGCTCACCACCTCGGCGTGACCGAACGAACACGCGTTGTGCAGAGGAATCAGACCTCCGTCATCACGGGCATGAACATTCGCTCCTGTACGCAGGAGATGCTCCACCACGTCCTTACGACCAAAACCTGCAACACACACATCACAACCTGGATTTAAACACACACACACACACACACACTCTCTCTCTCTCATGTCCTGATCATCTTACACTCCAGATCAATCCTTATGGAAAATCACTACCATTTATATAATTAAAGAAGTGACTCATCACTCCTGCAGGAAAAGTAGATCACATACACAGAAAGTTCCTCTCTACACTGCCCACGCTCCCCAGATCAAACAGGACGACTCTGACATCATTACACTCCACCAATCAGTGACCTGCACTCTTTATCTATCGCTCCGCCCACACGCCCTTATTCGGCAACAATTCAGTAACGAGAAATACTGCCACGGTTCTAGATGATCCTACTTCCTTTTCTGTAAAAGCGTTCAGGAGAAGATAAAAGTGTGGATGTATTTTATTATAATCATTTAAGTTATAAGTTTAAAGAATTATTTTATAATAAGCCTCAGAACACTGTGCACACTGTTAAACCCTACATTATAGTTCTGCAGGAATGTCTTCAGATGTCCTGAACAGCAGGGACAGGGCTGAAGACATCAAGTCTGTGTGGAAGCATGAGGATTATTACTTATTATTATTACTATTATTATTATTACTATTATTATTATTACTATTATTATTATTATTATTATTATTACTATTATTACTATTATTATTATTATTATTATTAAAGCACAGTCAGTGTGTTTACTGCGTCAATCTCTCATTTACAGATAAATAAACACTATGGAACATTATAGAATATATCATTTAATACTATCTCAGAGATAATAGTGAAGTAATGCATGTAATACAGGTGCTGGGGCTCGGGAGTCGATGCTAAGTGCTAAGCTACATGCTAAGCTACATGCTAAGCTACATGCTAAGCTAGGCGTATAAACAGCGCAGATCCGCGGTAATAAACGCTGCTTGCGGGGACCTGCGGCGAAGTGCAGCGGGGTGGACTTCCTCCCGGACACGTCCTTAGCGTTCACATTCACCGAGTCCAGCAGCCGCTTGACCCGGGACACGTCTCCGTTCCTGCAGGCCTCGAACAGCTCGCGGAACGCTCCCCCGGCTCCGCAGCTCTCCTCCTCGTCGTCCTCGTCCTCCTCCCCCGCAGCGCCGGCGCCCTGAGCGGTGCGGCCCGGAGAGGCCGCGGGAATCACCGCCAGCACCTCCACCGCTGCGCCGCTGTCCGCCGGACTCAAGCCCGCCGAGTCCGGGCTCACTGCGGGAGTCTCCGGCGGAGGAGAAGGCAGCGCTCCGTGATGCTGGGAAGAGCGACGTGACACCGCCATCTTTACCCCGTCTCTCTCACCGTGTCAACAATAAACAGCTGGAGCCGCGTCACTTCCGGTCAGGGAGGGGAACTTCCGGTTTCAGCCGCATAGAGCCCAACACAAACATGTTCCAGAACTTCAACACCCTTAGGGGTACATCACCACCTGAAAAGTACCACCACAATACATCTACACAGCTTTCATCATCATTATTATTATTATTATTATTATTATTAAATTGAATTGACACATGACCAGTGTTGTGTGTTTTAAACTGTATATATATAATCATTTTATTTTATTATTTATCCTGAAAGCTAAACAATCATTGTAATGGTCAACAAATCGACTGAACACTTAAAATGTCTTTACACTGTCTCTGATGGCATGTACATAAGCACCGGGTTGCTATGGAGACACTAACCAAACGCAGCTTCCGGTCTGGTGTATTAACAGCACTACACACACGCACGCGCGCGCGCATTTACACAGATATAAATGATCTACATGACCTGCATGGAGGTGAAGTTAATGTTCTGTGGTGTGTGTGTGTGTGTGTGTGTGTGTGTGTGTGTGTGTGTGTTTTACACCATGCCCATTTCTTCAGGTGCTGCAGTGAATCAGAAGCAAGGCTCCTACTTGAAGAGGTGAGAGTTTAGGATCAGACGGTGTTATAACGCACTGTTCTCATTTTTAGCCCCTTACTAAACTCTTGAGTGATGTTGCAGATGCGGAATGTGACCTATAGGGGGCGCTCTAATGTCAATGACTCTAATGTTAATGACTCAAGCTGATTATTTGAGCCACTTACACACATATATTGTGGCCTGATCTTATTTTTTTGTTGTAAGGACAAAGTTGGGAAATTTTGGTTTTTGTACAAACTTTCATCTAAACCTAAACAAAATCTTTCAATCATTCAGTCATTAATTCATTGAATCACTGAATCAATCATTAATTCGTTTCATTTCAAATAACAAGGTGTCATAAACTCTCTGAACTTTACTGATTTATCTGAGCTACATTTTCACTCTTGTATAAATCGTTATTATAGTCAGTGAAGAAATACATTTTATAAGATGAACGTTTGATCATTCATCTGAACTTTATTTTCTTGACAAAAAAATGTCATATTAAACCTGATATGTAAATCTCCCTTAAAGCCATCATCGTATGTTATATAAAATGCATACTTCCTGATATGAACCAATGGGTAAAGGGTTTAAACATCTTGCACAGTCGTGTAAGGTCACTAAAAACCCAGCACAGGTCTCCTTGTCCTTTAAATGAAGCATATATTATATATACTGTAGGAAATAAACCAAGATATCTGCCATTCCACATCACACTGGATAGCCGTCCTGTTCATGCCCGTCCACAGGTACCTCGGGAGTCTTCCTCAGGAGAAGAGGAAGGTTCTGGAGAACTCTCTGGAGGTGATGTATACCTGTAATCATCAGATGAATGTTCAGACGGTGGTGTATTCAGTTTCACGGCAGAGCTTCAGCGTTTGTCTCTTTAACAGGCTGCGTGTGTTTCTGAAGCAGCTGGAGAGGAAGTGGAGGATCTGCTAGAAGGTACCGTACATCTCTGCAGGCTTCACCAGGTGTATCATAGTGTTGTTGAGGTTTATTGGGCTTGTTCTGTGTGGTTTCAGATGTGCAGATGGAGAAACACTCAGACGAGGGTCAGAGTGGAGATGGAGACACAGCCGGTGAAAACACAGCTTCTAAAAAGTCTTCAGCATGCACTGTGTTGTAACCTAGCCTTGTTCCTTCCTGTTTAAATGGAGTTGTGGTTCGAGATGAAGCACTGAAATCTTCATCTAGTTCCTACAGGGACACTGGGCTCGGTTTGAATGATAATAATAATAATAATAATAAGAACAATAATAAGAATAAGAAGAATCATTACCAGAGTATGATTTAAATCATCCTGTAAATACGGAGATAATAAAATTCATTTGATCCTTTAACGCTTCATGAGATTCGCCTAATTGTCCTGTAAGTTAAACACTGAGTCAAGAACACACACACACACACACACACACATTAACACACACTGAAATAGCTGCTTATCAAAACTCAAAGTTACAGAACTTAGATTTATTTTGGTTAAAAAGATTCCAGAATATAAAAACAATCAAAAGTCATACACAGTTACACTGTATTTATTACAGCACCCTGTTTAAGTGTTCCATCTGCTGCAGGGTGATACACACGGCCCTGACAACATGGGGCAATGTTACTGTCCTGACCCCTCATCTGCTGCAGATGCACTGCAACACACTCTGACACTCTGAGTCACTGATACACTGACACTCACCAACACACGCCGATACTCGCTGACACACACTGACACTCACTGACACGCCGACACACTGACACTCACCGACACACAGACGCTCACCGACGCTCACCGACACTCACTGACACCCACTGACACTCACTGACACACACTGACACTCACTGACAGACCGACACACCGACACACTGACACTCACTGACACACCGACACACTGACACTCACAGACACTCACTGACACACACGCCGACACACGCCGACACACACTGACACCGACTGACACACCGACACACACTGAGTCATTGACACACGCCGACACACGCTGACACACACTGACACCGACTGACACACCGACACACACTGACACTCACTGACACACACTGAGTCACTGACACACACACCGACACACACCGACACACTCTGACTCACTGACACACACTGACACAAAAGACACGCCGACACACGCTGACACTCGCTGACACACGCTGACACACGCTGACACACCGACACACCGACACACACTGACACTCACTGACACGCCGACACACACACTGGCACTCACTGACACGCCGGCACTCACTGACACTCACTGACATGCTGACACACACTGACACTGTCTGACACACACTGACACCGACTGACACACACTGACACCGACTGACACTTACCGACACACCGGCACACACCGGCACACACTGGCACACACTGACACTCACTGACACTCACTGACACCGACTGACACACACTGACACTCACTGACACTGACACACACTGACACACACTGACACTGACACTCACTGACACTGACACCGACTGACACTCACTGACACTGACACACACTGACACTCACTGACACTGACACACACTGACACTGACACTCACTGACACTCACTGACACTGACACCGACTGACACACACTGACACTCACTGACACTGACACACACTGACACTGACACTCACTGACACGCTGAAACACACTGACACACACTGACACACACTGACACACACTGACACGCTGACACACACTGACTCACTGACACTGACACACACTGACACTGACGCACACTGACACTCACTGACACCGACTGATACACACTGACACACACTGACACTGACACTCACTGACACTCACTGACACTGACACCGACTGACACTCACTGACACTGACACTCACTGACACGCTGACACACACTGACACACACTGACACACACTGACACACACTGACACACACTGACACTCACTGACACTGACACACACTGACACTGACGCACACTGACACTCACTGACACCGACTGATACACACTGACACTCACTGACACACACTGACACTGACACGCTGAAACACACTGACACTCACTGACACTGACACACACTGACACGCTGAAACACACTGACACTCACTGACACTGACACACACTGACACGCTGACACACACTGACACACTGACATGCTGACACTCACTGACACTGACACACACTAACACTCACTGACACGCTGACACACAGACACGCTGACACCGACTGACACCGACTGACACACACACTGGCTCACTGACACACCGACACTCACCGACACTCTCCGACACGGTTTCACTTCAGTCTGGTGTTTAACCTGGACCACGTACCTGTCACAATGAGGATGTATATATGAATGTCTTCCTCGTTCTTCCGGTCCCGGATGGTGTAAGTTCCGCTATCGGACATGTCCACATGTCTCAGCGTGATGTTGGGGTAGCTGAGTGATGCTCTGTGTGTGTATTCAGGTTTACAGTGGAGCGAGCGGTGGGTCACTGTACCGATCACCTCCACTGGATCCAGTACGGGCAGATCCATCACCAGGGCTTCCCCAGGGGTTAACCGAACTGAGGACTTCAACACTGTCGAGGAAAAACAAAACAAATTCAACTGTGAGTAAATCTTACCAAAAAAACACATTCAATGTGAATGAAGGAAACGGAGTGTTGGGAAAACTTCCTCTCGATGACGAGACGCACAGCACAGGCCTCGACACGGTCACAGGTACACATGTATAATCCCCGCGTAGTGAAATCTACTGCAGTGATGGGGAGGTACTGATTCCCCTTCAGGTACTGATCATGAGACGTGTCATATCCCTTCTCTGACCTGCAGGAGGTCTGATCACACCGACACAGGATATGGGTTGAAGAAATCAGGGTTACAGAAATCGAGTCCAGTGTAGATCCTGAAACAGACATCATCATCATCATCATCATCATCATCATCACTCTTATTCAGACTGATTAACATCACGCTCTAACAAAACACCAAACATCTACTACACAACAAATAAATGCCTAAAATGTTGTTCTTTTTTGGGGTTTTCTTTATTAAAGGTAGGATGAAAACACAAACCTGCAGACTACATGGCTAAAAGTATGTACACCCGTGTCCATCACACCCATATGTGTGTATATATTCTTCTCCAGACTGTTACCACAAACTCTGAAGCACACAATTGTGTAGAATGTCTGTGGACACTGTAGCGTTACAGTTCCCCTTCTCTGGAACTAAGAGGCCCAAACGTGATCCAGTGAGACACACGGTGCACAAAGCAAGCTCCATGAACTCCAAGAACTTGAGTGTCCTGCACAGAACCCTGACCTCGACCCCACTAACGCTCTCATAGCTGAATGAACACAAGTCCCCACGGCAACGCCCCAAAAATCACACATACCAGTGGTGAAGGTGAGGGTGAGAACGAGCAGGACACAGTGATGAGAGCTACAGGACTGCATGGTGGAGACAAGGAGTAAAACCTCAGAACCTCATCATACTGATGTATGTGTGTGTGTGTGTGTGTGTTTTACTCCTACACAGGTTACAGCATGCGCTACTATTAAAAAGCCCCTGACCTCATCAACCTGCACTTATAAATACTTTTCTGCTTTCTTTTAAAGAACATTTTATTATAATCTATTAATATTAATAATAATAACTATCTTTCGCTTTGTTTGTAGACTCATGACTCTGTCGTTGTTAGATACTGAGTAGCAAACATTTATTGATCATGTATGGAACCTTTCAGGAATGCATAACTCATTCAGTCTTAAAAATAAGGTTTAATTAGGACATTTAAATGATGAACACATGAATTATTCATGCAAAAGATTACATTCACTGCTGAAAGAACAATAGAAACCATCATAGAAACTCTAATGGTGTCCACTACAACCACCATTAGAAACCCCCACACCTGTTTAATCTTTAATCTCTGTAATGTTGCAGGAGGAACGTTCAGCATTGGGCATGTCTGATCTGATCACTGCTTCTGATATATCACAGTTATTACATTTAATTAACCATCATTTGGTATCAATAATTCTGGAAGATGATGTGCAGGACATCAGTGCAGGACATCAGTGCAGGACAATCCACCTTCTGCACGTTGGAACTGAAGGAACATCTCCAGTTCCTCATGTTTCTACACTGATAGAGTGCCTGTCAGTCACGCTGCATCCAACATGGCCGCCTGCATGTGTCTCGAATGTGTCTTTATTATGCGTCTAACGTTAGACACGTCTCGGAGGGTCTGATTGAAGGGTCTGGTGTTTTGGAGGTCTGTGATTGGCTGATTTTAATGTTCAGTCGCTGCTGTCGTCTCCGACAACCATGCTGCTGTACATCTTCTGCTGCTCCTGCTTAAACGAGTCCTTCACTTTGGCTCTCTTAAGACCACCGTCCCTACACACACACACACACACACACACACACACACACACACACACGGTCACAATGCAGACATTTCACAGCGTATAAATGATTTAATAGATATAAATAAAGTGATTCCGAACCAGGACAAGTCCACCAGTCCTCCTTGTCTCGCAATCAAAGCCTTCACTCGGTTAGCAAACTGCACAGCGTCCTCTCCTTCCTGTCCACACAGGAAATGACTCGTCAACACCATGATCGCGGTCACAACACACCACAGTAAGCGATCTGATTCTTTTCAGCAACGTTTATGTCAATCAGACGATTCTGTTTCGATTCATTTGATTCTTCACTCAGATTTGTGATTCGTTCAGTTTACTAGGTTTATAAAACATTAAACATTACATATTACATTGCTAATAATAAATATATAATATAACAAAACTTTATAGATCTGATTAAATTCCTCAATCAGGACAGAATGATTCAAGAATCAAACGAATCAAAAGTTGTACATTTAGTGAATCAAGCTAAATCTCTCGGTCTAGCCATCCTCCTCACCTGCTGGGTCACGGGTGGGAGGTACCAGACGTTACAGACGATGGCCCAGCTCGTCATCATCCTCAGCAGGTAACTCACCATGCTGTACTTCCCACTGTTCCAGAACGCATCACCGAACCGTGGGTCATACTGCACACCCGCGCACACACACACACACACAGGACTGCAGTATTACACTAGTTATCGGAGTTATCGGTCTAGTTGTACAGGTTTATTGTTCGTGCTGCAGACACTTGATAGTGTTTTTTATACCTTTATAGCTACGGGGTAGATGGTGCCTCCGATTTCGAAACTCCCCTTCTTGAACATCATGACAGACGTGTTATTGATGCAAGTTCCTGTGTGCAGACGGAGAACAACAAGACTTTCATATTCAGCAGATTCCCTGAAGTGAATCGACACTACAGGTGATCAATTAATCTATTAGTGTAGTGCTGACTCCGCCCACTCCGCCCACCATTCGGATGTGTTGTGTGTTATTTTACTCATGTGAGACACCCGAACCTCTGTAGAGCCTGTCAGCCTTTTGTTTCTACACAAAGCCGAGCCTTTAGTAGTCTACAACAGGCACACAAGCACGTCCTGGTGGAGGATCTGATGTAAATACTTCCTGATCCACTCGTTGCATCTCTTACCCTCGGGGAAAATGAGGATGGGGAGTTTGTTCTTGTCGTTCACGTGATCCCTCAGTCTGTAGAGAAGCACACACAGGACACACACAGCTGCTAAATAAAACAACCTGTCACTGACCTGGACATCTATAATATACACTGTGTGTGTGTGTGTGTGTGTGTGTGTGTGTGTGAGAAAATGATAATGATATGATTTTAGTAAAAGATGTGTTGTTCCACCTCTGCGTCACCAGGTGGCGATCTTTCATCTCCGCTCTCTCAAACCAGATGTGTGGACATGCTCGAACCATCGCTCGCTGGACCACGCCCATCAAACCACCATGGACCTGCCCTACCTGTCAATCAAACAAAAAAAACAATGGAGACTTTTCTGACAAGAAAATAGTTTAACACCTCAGCAAGAGAATATTTGGTACAGCTTGGTGTGTTTTTTGTTTTATACTCACCATGGCATATCCTCCATCATTGGCCAGAATCACCACATCGATGGGAGACGTGTGATTGGCTACACAGATTCCTCCTTTCCTCGGTTTGTTCTCTCTGAAATAGCATTAAACATATAACCTGAAATATCTTACATTTCACTCAAATCTAGTACGTTATGTTCAGGTGCGTTGCAGAAGGAAAACACTGAACTGAGGTCAGAGCTCCAGATGACACACTGAACCCGTGTACCTGTAATGATCGTGTGTAGGTGTCATGCAGTTGTGGTTCAGTTGTTGTGTACCTGTTGTGGTAGTGGATGGTGGCTGAAAGGCCTCGAGCACAGATGCGGTAACACATGATGTGTGCGAGTTCACTGAGCCAGTTCTTTATCCTGAACACACACACACACACACACACACACACACATACACACACAAGCTCAGCTCACAGTCGAAATGAGCGTTACATTAAAAATGTACAAACTAATAAAAAAATAACATTAATTTCAAGCAGACCTCACATGAAGTAAATGTTACATAATAGAGACAGACGCTAACCGCTTCCCCGCATCTTAATCATAGATGTAATACAGCCTTATTGTTTCTGATTGGCTGCTGATGGTCACAGACGTCACTCTGTGTGATAAAGTTCTGCTCTGTTATTACTTCACACTCTGCTCTTTTAGTCGTAGCTGAAGTGTCTGTGGTGCAACCGAAATTCTACGTCATTAGTTTTTACCTACACTTAATGATAAGAGCCACTTTACACCCTCAAACACTTACGCCCTCAAACTTTACACCAGCAAACTATACACCCTCAAACTTTACGCCCTCAAACTATACACCCTCAAACTATACACCCTCAAACTTTACACCAGCAAACTATACACCAGCAAACTATATACCCTCAAACTTTACACCAGCAAACTTTACGCCCCCAAACTATACAGCCTCGAACTTTACGCCCCGAACTTTACACCCTCAAACTTTACGCCCTCAAACTTTACACCAGCAAACTATACACCCTCCAACTTTACACCCTCAAACTATACACCCACAAACGTTACACCCTCAAACGTTACACCCTCAAACTTTACATCCTCAAACTTTACACCAGCAAACTTTACACCCTCAAACTTTACATCCCCAAACTATACACCCTCAAACTTTACACCAGCAACCTATACACCAGCAAACTATATACCCTCAAACTTTACACCAGCAAAGTTTACATCCCCAAACTATACACCCTCAAACTTTACACCAGCAACCTATACACCAGCAAACTATATACCTTCAAACTTTACACCAGCAAACTTTACACCCCCAAACTATACACCCTCAAACTTTACACCCTCAAACTTTACGCCCTCAAACTTTACACCAGCAAACTATAGACCCTCAAACTTTACGCCCTCCAACTTTATGGCTTCAAACTATACACCCACAAACTTTACAACCTCAAACGTTACACCCTCAAACTTTACATTAAAAATGTACAAACTAATAAAAAAATAACATTTATTTCAAGCAGACCTCACATGAAGTAAATGTTACATAATAGAGACAGACGCTAACCGCTTCCCCGCATCTTAATCATAGATGTAATACAGCCTTATTGTTTCTGATTGGCTGCTGATGGTCACAGACGTCACTCTGTGTGATAAAGTTCTGCTCTGTTATTACTTCACACTCTGCTCTTTTAGTCGTAGCTGAAGTGTCTGTGGTGCAACCGAAATTCTACATGTCATTAGTTTTTACCTACACTTAATGATAAGAGCCACTTTACACCCTCAAACACTTACGCCCTCAAACTTTACGCCCTCAAACTTTACACCAGCAAACTATACACCCTCAAACTTTACGCCCTCAAACTATACACCCTCAAACTTTACACCAGCAAACTATACACCAGCAAACTATATACCCTCAAACTTTACACCAGCAAACTTTACGCCCCCAAACTATACGCCCTCAAACTTTATGGCCTCAAACTATACACCCACAAACTTTACACCCTCAAACTTTACGTCCTCAAACTTTACACCAGCAAACTTTACACCCTCAAACTTTACATCTCCAAACTATACACCCTCAAACTTTACACCAGCAAACTTTACACCCTCAAACTATACACCAGCAAACTTTACACCCTCAAGCTTTACACCAGCAAACCTTACACATGCAAACTTTATGCCCCCAAACTATACACCCTCGAACTTTACACCAGCAAACTTTACACCCTCAAACTATACACCAGCAAACTATACACCTTCAAACTATACACCCTCGAACTTTACACCAGCAAACTTTACACCAGCAAACTTTACACCCTCAAACTATACACCCTCAAACTTTACACCAGCAAACTTTACACCCCCAAACTATACACCCTCGAACTTTACACCAACAAACTTTACACCCTCAAACTTTACAACAGCAAACTTTACACCCTCAAACTTTTCACCAGCAAACTTTACACCCTCAAACATTACACCAGCAAACTTTACACCCTCAAACTTATACACCAGCAAACTTTACACCCTCAAACTTATACACCAGCAAACTTTACACCCTCAAACTTGTACACCAGCAAACTTTACACCCTCAAACGTTACACCAGCCAACTTTACGCCCCCAAACTTTACACCAGCAACCTTTACACCCTCAAACTATACACCAGCAAACTATACACCCTCAAACTTTACACCAGCAAACTTTACACCCTCAAACTATACACCAGCAAACTATACACCCTCGAACTTTACACCAGCAAACTTTACACCAGCAAACTTTACACCAGCAAACTTTATGCCCCCAAACTATACACCAGCAAACTTTACACCCTCAAACTATACACCAGCAAACTTTACAACAGCAAAACTTTACAACAGCAAACTTTACACCAGCAAACTTTACACCCGCGAACTTTACACCCTCAAACTATACACCAGCCAACTTTACACCCTCAAACGTTACACCAGCAAACTTTACACCCTCAAATATACACCAGCAAACTTTACACCCTCAAACTTATACACCAGCAAACTTTACACCCTTAAACTATACACCAGCAAACTTTACACCCTCAAACGTTACACCAGCAAACTTTACACCCCAAACTTTACACCAGCAAACTTTACACCAGCAAACTTTACACCAGTAAACTATACACCAGCAAACTTTACACCCTCAAACTTTGCATCCTCAAACTTTACATCCCTCAAACGTTACACCAGCAAACTTTACACCCTCAAACTTATACACCAGCAAACTTTACACCCTCAAACTATACACCCTCAAACTTTACACCCTCAAACTATACACCATAAAACTTTATGAATGAATGCCTGAATGCCTTTATTTGTCATTATACACGTACAATGAAATTGGGAGCCACTCCCTTTTTTCTGTGCTCAACATGTACATATAAGAAATAAAAAGAAATAAGATAAAGAAGGAATAATAGTAAAAAAAAAAAGGGTGGAATAGAATAAAATATCTATGTAGCAGCGCAAAATTGTGTAGAATATATTAAAAATAAATAAATTAATAATGCCCATGCTGGGACTATTAAAATTGCACAGTTCTGAGACCACAGAGACACCATGTACCTGTAGAGAATCAGTGCATGTGTGTGTTCAGAGTGGTGATAACTTTGGGAAAAAACTGTTCTTGAATCTGTTTGTCCTTGATCTGATGCACCTGTAACGTCTCCCTGAGGGCAGCAGATTGAACAGGACAGAGCTCAGGGTGAGAGCGGTCCTTAATGATGGCTTTTCCTCTGCTGAGGCAACGGGAGGTGTAAATATCCATGAGGGAGGGGAGAGGGCAGCCAATGATCTTCTGTGCTGCTCTTATTACTCACTGAAGCCCCTCCCTGTCTGCCTATGGTGCAGCTTCTGTACCATACCGTGATGCAGTAGGTCAGCAGGCTCTCAACGGACGACTGATAGAAAGTCAGCAGCAGATTTGAATCCAAATTGTACTTCCTGAGGACCCTCAGGAAGTGTAACCGTGTTTGAGCCTTCTTAATAATCCCAGTAATGATGTCTGTCCAGGAGATGTCAGCGGAGATGAGAACACCAAGAAACCGGAAGGTGTGAACCCTCTCCACACACTCACCATTGATGTAAAGAGGAGCTAGCTCAGTGTTGTGTTTCCTGAAGTCCACAATGATCTCCTTGGTTTTCTTGGTGATTAGAGCCAGATTGTTCTCTGAACACCAGGCTGCTAAGTTCAGGACCTCCTCTCTGTAGGCTGCTTCGTCTCCCTTTGAAATGAGTCCGATCACTGTGGTGTCGTCAGAAAACTTGACCATAAGGTTGTTGTCGTGGACCAGGCTACAATCGTAGGTGTAGAGAAAGTACAGGAGGGGGCTCAGCACACAGCCCTGTGGAGAACCCGTGCTCAACCGGTACACCCTCAAACTATACAAACTTTACACAATAAACCTTTACATGTATTCATTAAACAGATGCTTTTATCCAAAGTGCCTTACAAATGAGGAAATACAAGTGTAGCGAAATATCAAGCAGAGAACAATACAAATAGTGCTACTTTACACCATCAAATTATACATGATCAAACTTTACACAAACATCATATTCACAGCAAAAATGTACATGGTTAAACTTTACACTATCAAAGGATAATAATAATTTGAATAATTCCCGGCAGTAATTGAGGTGTTTAGTGTTTGAGTACCTGCAGTTTGGGAGAAATCCCACAATCGTGGTGCCAATCACCAACCAGCTGAGACCGATACACGCTAACATGATCCTGCACACCAACAAACATTTAGTACATCCAATTATAAATGTCAAATAAACAAGCTATTATTGTGTGTGTGTGTGTGTGTGTGTGTGTGTGTGTGTGTGTGTGTGAGTGTGTGTGCATGTGTGTGCGTGTGTGTGTGTGTGTGAGTGAGAGTATGTGAGTGTGTGTGTGCATGTGTGTGAGAGTGTGTGTGTGTATGAGAGTATGTGTGTGTGTGTGTGTGTGTGTGTGCGCGCGCATGTGTATGTGTGTGTACGAGAGTATGTGAGTGTGTGTGTGTGTGTTTCTGTGTGTGAGTGTGTGTGTGTGTGTGTGTGTGAGAGTATGTGGTGTGTGTGTGTGCATGTGTGTGAGAGTGTGTGTGTATGAGAGTATGTGAGTGTGTGTGTGTGTGTATGAGAGTATGTGAGTGTGTGTGTGTGTATGAGTTTATGTGTGTGAGAGTGTGTGAGTGTATGTGAGTATGTGAGTGTGTGTGTGTGTATGTGTGTGTGTGTGAGTGAGAGTATGTGAGTGTGTGTGTGCATGTGTGTGAGAGTGTGTGTGTGTATGAGAGTATGTGTGTGTGTGTGTGTGTGAGAGTATGTGAGTGTGTGAGTGTGTGTGTGTGCATGTGTGTGAGAGTGTGTGTGTGTATGAGAGTATGTGTGTGTGTGTGTGTGTGAGAGTATGTGAGTGTGTGTGTGTGCATGTGTGTGAGAGTGTGTGAGTGTGTGTGTGTGTGAGTGTATGAGAGTGTGTGTGTGTGAGTGTATGAGAGTATGTGAGTGTGTGCGTGTGTGTGTGTGCATGTGTGTGAGAGTGTGTGAGTGTATGAGAGTATGTGAGTGTGTGTGTGTGTGTGTTTCTGTGTGTGTGCATGTGTGTGAGAGTGTGTGAGTGTGTGTGTGTGGAGTGTATGAGAGTGTGTGTGTGTGAGTGTGTGTGTGTGTGTGTGTGTGTGTGAGTGAGAGTATGTGAGTGTGTGTGCATGTGTGTGTGTGTGTGTGAGTGTATGAGAGTATGTGTGTGTGTGTGTGTGTGTGTGTGTGTGTGCATGTGTGTGAGTGTGTTAGTGTATGAGAGTATGTGAGTGTGTGCGTGTGTGTGTGTGCATGTGTGTGCATGTGTGTGAGAGTGTGTGAGTGTATGAGAGTATGTGAGTGTGTGTGTGTGTATGAGTGTATGTGTGTGCGTGTGAGTGTATGAGAGTATGTGAGTGTGTGTGTGTGTGTTTCTGTGTGTGAGTGTGTGTGTGTGTGTGTGTATGAGAGTATGTGAGTGCATGTGTGTGTTTCTGTGTGTGTGCGTGTGAGTGCATGAGAGTATGTGAGTGCGTGTGTGTGTGTGCATGTGTGTAAGAGTGTGTTAGTGTATGAGAGTATGTGAGTGTGTGTGTGCATGTGTGTGAGTGTGTGTGTGTGTGTGTGTGTGTATGAGAGTATGTGAGTGCATGTGTGTGTTTTTGTGTGTGTGTGAGAGTGTGTGTGTATGAGAGTATGTGAGTGTGTGTGTGTGCATGTGTGTGTGTGTGAGTGAGAGTATGTGAGTGTGTGTGTGTGCATGTGTGTGAGAGTGTGTGTGTGTATGAGAGTATGTGAGAGTGTGTGTGTGTGTGTGTATGTGTGTGTGAGAGAGAGAGACCTGAGGGGCAGCAGGATACCGTAGCGGATGATGACCCCGACCCCCCACAGGACGGTGAGGCGCAGTGAGATGTATTGGAAGTTGTTGTTGGTTCTCGTGAGCAGGTTCCAGGACACGAGTTCCTCGGAGCTGAACCTCTGAGTCACCTCGTCCTCCACAATGCTCTCGATCCCCTTCTTACTGAAGTAGAACACGTCACTGAACGCGAAGGCCCCGCTCACCCCTGACCTCGGCCTAGTGCGACGCAGCTCCCCGAGCTCCTTCTCCAACGACGAGTCATCACGCTGGATCAGACCTGCAAAGGAGGTGGAGCCAAGGGAAACTATGGTCACGTTTAAGAGTAAGCACATGTGTGTCTGTGTGTGTGTGTGTGTGTGTGTTTCTATCAGGTGTTTTTTACTGCTACATCCTGTTATCTGCAACTTTCTCTGAAATGCAGCTGAGATTTAACAGGAGAAAACAGGATCACGTCAACCTGTCAGAGCTGCTGTTCTAGAACGTTAATAAACACCTTCTGACCAATCAGATGTGATCAGACGTGAGAGTTTAAACAGTTAAAGTTGTGTGATGTGAAGAGAAATGCAGAGCAGATACGAATTCAGTGTTGTGTAGAGAGTGTAAATAAAGTGACAGCACTGGAACTGTGAGCTGCAGAGGACATGTCAGAACAGATCAAAACACACCCTACTGCAGAAACACAGCGGAAAAACACACACACACTTTCACACACACTCTCACACACAGAAACACACACACACATACACACATACACACACACACACTCTCACACACAGAAACACATACACACACACACACTCTCACACACAGAAACACACACACACATACACACACACGCACACATACGCACACATGCGCACACACACACTCACACACATACACACACACACACATACGCACACATACGCACACACACACTCTCACACACAGAAACACACACATACACATGCGCACACACACACACACAAACACACACACTCACATACTCTCATACACTCACACACACGCACTCACATACTCTCATACACACACACACACACACTCTCCCACACATGCACACACACAAACACACATGCTCACACACTCACATACTCTCACTCAGACACACACACACACACACACACACACACACACATACACAAT
>JAFFST010041711.1:23235-33326 GCA_022414735.1 Noturus placidus | reverse complement strand
TGAGAGTGAGTGTGAGAGTGAGTGTGAGAGTGAGTGTGAGTGTGAGTGTGAGTGTGAGAGTGAGTGTGTGAGTGTGTGAGAGTGTGTGCGAGTGTGTGCGAGTGTGTGCGAGTGTGAGTGAGTGTGTGAGTGAGTGTGTGAGTGAGTGTGTGAGTGAGTGAGTGTGTGTGAGTGAGTGTGTGTGTTTCTCTTGTGTGTACTGGCTGTAACGTGTCCGTGGTGGTTTTTGGCTTTAACGGTGAACTACACGTTGGAATAATCTGCTCCAGAGTGTTGGATATCGTCCTGGCAGCGAGCGGCGGCGGCATGTGATGACATTTGAGTGAAAACCGCTCTTTCTTTCCAGTTTCACAAAAACCATTCAGTATCTGCTGCAGTTACTGATACACACTCTGTATAAAACACTGTGTGTACACTTATCTCTCTCTCTCACACACACACACACACACACACACACACACACACTCTGTCTGTCCATCCATGTGTCTTGCGGTCTATCCAGCTGTCTGTCTGTCTAACTAACTACATGTCTGTCCATTTATCCAGCTGGCTGTCTGGCTGTCTGGCCATCTAACACGTTGTCTGTCCAGCTGTGTGTCTGGCCGTCTATCCAGCTGTCTGTCTGTCTAACTAACTACATGTCTGGCCTTCTATCCAGCTGTGTGTCTGGCGATCTAACACGTCGTCTGTGCAGCTGTGTGTCTGTCCAGCTGCGTGCCTGGCCGTCTAACTTATTGTCTCTCCAGCTGTCCAGCTGTCTGTCTCTCCAGCTGTCCAGCTGTCTGTCTCTCCACCTGTCCAGCAGCATGCCTGGCCGTCTAACTTATTGTCTCTCCACCTGTCCAGCTGACTGTCTCTCCACCTGTCCAGTTGTCTGTCTATTTCTCCACCTGTCCAGTTGTCTGTCTATTTCTCCACCTGTCCGCTGTCTGTCTATTTCTCCACCTGTCCAGCTGTCTGTCTCTGCACCTGTCCAGCTGTCTGTCTCTCCAGCTGTCCAGCTGTCTGTCTCTCCACCTGTCCGTCTATGTATCTTTTTTCTATTTGTCTTTTTGTCGGTCTCTATCGGTCCGTTTCATTTTTTTCATCTGCTGCTCTGTTCGTCATCTATTTATTCCCATTTTATTTTTCTGTCTGTCTGTTTGATCTCTCTGTCTGTCTCTCAGTAATGTCTCACTGCTGCAGAAAGCAGCAGTCTGAATTTGTCAGTTTGAGAACACCGTGTGTCCTTTAACTCGTCCTAAAGTAAACATTTTTCTTTCGTCACGTGTAAATGATTTATTTCGACGACCCTCACCGGGGTTATAGAGGCTCTGCTCGAAGCCATGACTGTTTTCTTCCCTCTGATTGGTGGAGATGTGATGTCCAGAGGGTCAGTGGGAGGGGCTTAATGTGCAGAATCGCGGTGTAATCAGACGCGTTGCTGTGTTGGTGGGTTTACACCAGCTGTTCTCACTGCATGTGGAGTACAGGCCGAGGGAATGAATCACACCGAGGCTGTTTATGATCAGAGGTGCAGGACTCGTCATTAATACTCCTCTTAACTAATCTTCACCAGCTGCAGTTCAGGAACTCGCGGAACAACCAGGAATGTTGGTGTAAGTTTAGCAACAGTGCTAATGTCTGCATTTTCCTGATGGTTTTGGTTCTTTTCGAGAAACAAGACTGTTGTGGATTTGTTCTGAACAAGAGCTCCACGGTTCCTGGACGAGTTCCTGCTCTAACTGCGCAGCTGTCCACACTACAGCTTGGTTCTTTATTATTATTATTAATTTGATAAACTTGCACCAACCTCTGTGTTTTTAGGAATGCTTAGAGAGCTGGACATTCACAAGCATTTGCATTTCAACCAGTCATTCATGTGATGTACAGCATGCTCCTGCAGAAAAAAGATAGACTTTGGAACAAGAACTAAAACTTCTAGAACTGTGCCTTAGGAACTACAACTGGAGTCCTGCTTTCTAAAAAATGTTTGAGTTCCTTAAAAAAACCTTGAGCCTCTTCGAACATTTCAGATCGAACCAAAGGTTTTTCAGAGTTTCTGGGAAGCTGAAAAGGTTCCTAGTATTTTAACTTCTTAAGTTCCTGAAAAGATTCCCAGAAACACCCCCCCATCTTTTTTTTCCTTAAACTATAAAAAAAATTCTGACTTCATTAAGAAGGTTTCTGAGTTCCTAAAAAGGTTCCTAGTTTTCTAGACTCATGGTAAAAAGTTCCTGGGTTTCTAAAAGAGTTTACCGTCTCCAAAGTTCCTTAAAACAGTTCTGTAGTAGCGCAAAGGTTCTGAAAGGGTAACCTGGATCTTTAGGTGATGTTCCCAGGTTTCAGAAAAGGTTCCTGGTATCCTGAGAAATGTTTACAGGTTGTAAAAAGGATCGAGTTCCTGGGTTCCTAAACAGAAATTGGCTGCCTGAAAAACCCGAGTTCCTGAAAAGGTTCTGAGGTTTTAAAACCGTCGCTGGGATGCTTCAGTTCTTGATGTACTGGGGGAAAAAAACCCAAAGGTGCTCACATGGGTTTCTACAAAGGTTCCTGTAAAGAGTCCTGCGTTCCTAAAAACGTTCTGACTGCCTGAAAACCTGGTGGTAAAAAAACCTGGTGAACGTTTTGAACTAAAAACATTTGTGTACATTTACATTTATTCATTTAGCGGATGCTTCTATCCAAAGTGACTTACAAATAAGACACACTCACACACCAATGGGAGCAGAGCTGCATGCAAGGTGCTAGCTTGCCATCGGGGGCAACTTAGGGTTCAGTGTCTTGCCCAAGGACACTTCGGCATGGGATCACCCGGGCCGGGATTCGAACCACCAACCCTACGATTAGTGGATTAGTGGACAACCCGCTCTACCGACTGAGACACAGCCACCTTCTGTGTAGAAGCAGGGAACGTTTTGGAAGGAGGTCTGGGATCCAGAGTTCCAGAGAAAGGTCGTGATGTTCCTGACTTTCTGGGGAAAATGTTATTCGTGTCTCTTTTTCATGTTCCTCTGACCTGAACAGCGTTAGAACCTTTACTCGGATTGTGTTTATGAGCAGGGGTTTTTACACTTTAAGCGGACCTTGTGCGTTCCATGTGCTGCTGTTCTTTCTTGGAGAGACGGGAACAGCGGATGTATTTATTCTGATCATGTCTTTATTCATCCTTTCGCACCTCAGACGCTAATAAATACCTTTTATGTCTTGTGTTATTTGGTTGTGTTTTATTTCTTACTAATAAATTCGACTTGAATCAGATCGTGGTGTTGTTTTTGTTTTTACGGCAGATTTCAGTCCTCATGAGACCTTGCTGCACTTTGCGGCTCGGCGAGGTCTCCGGAGAGTCGCTCTGTTCCTCCTGCAGCAGCCGGGGGGACCAGACGCCCTGCAGCTGGCCAACAAACACGGACACACACCTGCCCGAGTGGCGCAGAGCAGAGGACACGCACAGCTACAACACCTGCTCTCCGAGTGAGTACACTACACACACACTCGCACACTGCTCACATCTTTACAGAATACACACTTATAGTACAGTCTCATCATATACTCTCACTGTACACACACTCGCATGGTGCTCTCTCGCACTGTTCTCTCTTGCATAGTATGCTCTATTGTCTGTCTCACATGGTTCTCACTCACGTGGTTCTCTCGTGTAGTTCTTGCACTTATAGTTCTCTCTCTTTCTGAACGAGTCATTTAGGTGAATGATTCAGTCTTTCTGAACGAGTCATTTAGGTGAATGATTCAGTCTTTCTGAACGAGTCATTTAGGTGAATGATTCAGTCTTTCTGAACGAGTCATTTATGTGAATGCACTAGTTGCTAAAAATATGTCCCTGCATTACCTGGGCAGTTCTGTCTTCCAGCCCATGTTAGCAGGACATGGGTGGGTGGGTGTGTGTGTGTGTGTGTGTGTGTGTGAGAGATCACGGAGGTGCTTTGTGGGTGTGAGAGGTTTCAGAATAAACACATGGATGATCGGTTATTTGTCTCTGGGTGTTTGTAGTTTCGTTTGTGTGTGTGTGTGTGTGTGTGTGTGTGTGTGTGTGTGTGTGTTCAGTTACACTGTTTTTTTTGTTGTCTGGTTTAGTAGGTGTGTCTGAGTCAGTGTCCTTGTATAGGGCATGTTTTCTTTCGTGTGTGTGTGTGTGATTTAGTTACTATGCCTACGACTGATTTTGATGTTGATTACTCAGAGCGATGCTAACGTTTTCTTACACTGGTTTTGTCAAGTGTTGGCTTAGCACTTGGCACTTAGCACGTGGTGCTAATTTGACAGTTAGCCCAGAGCTAACTCGTCTAGCTCTCCCTGAAAAAGGTGTAAAACAGGAAGTTGATCCACACGTGCTCGGGTTTAGGAATGTGACTTCCCCTCAGATATTTCCGTGTTTGCTTTAATGTTAGCGGCGGTTACTGATGATGACTGACTTTCCAAAATAAAAGATAATGAAAATAAATGTCATCAAGGTGACGCTTTAAACGGCACGGTGTATGGTGTGTTAAACAAATACATAAATACAAAATTTCAAATGAATTAATTTATTATTTTATTCTATATTTTTTGAGCTTAAAGTAACAGATAAGAAAACTAAATGTGATGAAGGTGATGAAGGTGAGGACTTGAAGGGATTTGTTGTTGTTGTGGTTTATTTGTTTATTTCTGGTTATTTTCGTGGCTTTTTTTCTTCCTCTGAACACTGCACCCATTTAGCAGAAGTGTTTATTTCCATGTATTGTACACTGAAACCGGTTTTCTCACTTAAATACACATGGTTTTTACACAACGTGTTACACTACTCCTACACACACACACACACACACACACACTTCAGGATCACAAGAGCATCGCCAAATGAAAGAGCAGTCACCTCGTGATTTACACTCTCTCGCTCTCTCCAGGTGTTCACAGCTGTGTGTGTGTGTGTGTGTGTGTGTGTGTGTGTGTGTGAAGCTGCTGTGACTGACAGCAAGTTTGTTATAAGCGAAAGAGAGTGAGGTGTTGAAGGGTGTGGTGCCTCTGAATCACCTGGGCGTCCTGTGTGTGTGTGTGTGTGTGTGTGTGTTTAGGCTTGAGAAGTCACCGCACCTCGAAACAAAAGCACCCAGGCGGTGTCACGCAGCAGGCCGTGCATTCCTGCACCACCCGAGGCTGAACACATTCACGCTGTCTGTGGAGAACGAGGCAGACGGAGAACCTCCGGACCTGAGGCGAGACGTGGAGGAGCTACGCCGCTACGCCCGCTCTCACTGCCACAGCAAGGTAATAACCTGTTAATAACCTCGAGTTTGATGAAATAAAACTGTACGTAATAAATGTGCGAGAGTGAGGCGCGTGGGAGTTCGTGATGGAGAGTCGAGAGACAGCCGTGAGTCATTGCCTTGTTTCAGCAGGTTTCAGCGACTAAAAGTAGATACACTGTTTACCTGTGAGAGTGTGTGTGAGAGTGTGTGTGAGAGTGTGTGTGAGAGTGTGTGTGTGTGAGTGTGTGTGAGTGTGTGAGAGTGTGTGTGTGTGTCATTGCCTTGTTTCAGCAGGTTTCAGCGACTAAAAGTAGATACACTGTTTACCTGTGTGTGTGAGTGTGTGTGTGAGTGTGTGAGTGTGTGTGTGGGAGAGTGTGTGTGTGTGGGAGTGTGTGTGTGTGGGAGAGTGTGTGTGTGGGAGAGTGTGTGTGTGGGAGAGTGTGTGTGTGTGGGAGAGTGTGTGTGTGGGAGTGAGAGAGATTAACACTTTGTCAGGTTTAATATTTCTCCACGTTTGCTAATTCCTCTCTCCCTCTCTTGCTAGTTCTTTTCTTTACTTTCTAGTTGTAGCAAAAGTTTTGGCTCCCACATGGTTGAGAACGTTCTAGCGAATCAGTGTTTTCCATCACAAACTTTAACGCCTTTGTTTTTAAGAAAGACTACAGGTGACTAGACGTGTGTGTGTGTGTGTGAGTGTGTGTGTGTGTGTGAGAGTGTGTGTGAGTGTGTGTGTGAATGCTCTTTCATATTTCTTCCTTTATATTTCAATCTTTTTCTCTCTATTTCTTTAATTTCCTTTTTGGCTGTGAGTTTTTTTGAGATATTCTGCACATGATCTTCATC
Organism: Noturus placidus; assembly: GCA_022414735.1. NCBI lineage: Eukaryota > Metazoa > Chordata > Actinopteri > Siluriformes > Ictaluridae > Noturus > Noturus placidus. The sequence continues at coordinate 27,255 of JAFFST010041711.1, read as the reverse complement.
CTCAAGTAGGTTTTGTCCGTCCGTTAATAACCTCCTTACACCTCGAAAACTAAACAGCCAATCAGAAGGAGTATATATTTTAAAGGTGCAGTGTTTATTTTCATATTTTTCATTTTTTTTTTTAAATTCCTGAGTCTTTCACACATTTTAGTTACGATTAGATTCCAGTTGAATTGTTTATAATAACTCTGTAGTCACTTTGTTCCATTTCACGTCAACCAACCACCTTTGAGGTCTTCCTTTCTGTCTGAATTCCTCCTTTTCTTCATCTTCATCTCCTCTTCTCTCTTTTTCCACCGACGGATTTTGCCTCTCCTGTTTATTTTTCATTCTCTGACTGCTTCTTAACTGATTCTCCGTCCCCGTTTCTTCAGGGAGGATCTCGGAAGCAGCTCCAGTCCTTTCCGCTGATCCTGAGCCGGGATTTCGTCTGTGATTTGCCAACGGCCGTGGACGCTCTGTCTGAAGACACCTCCCTCCAAAAACCGCCGGTGTGCGAGCTTCAGGAAGTCTACATCGAGAAAGAACACAGCGAGAGCGCCAAGTGTGCGAATGGCAGCACCCAGTCAGAGGGGGGTGATGCGCCAGCATCCAGCGCAGTCTCGGGCTCTGGGAAACGGACTTCGGGATTAGAGGGTGAGGGAGTGTCTGGGGGGAAGCAGGAGGACTGTGCGGTCGTCAGCGGTGTTTCCTGTGGAGAGCAGCAGCAGCAGGAGGAAGTAGATAGCGAGCCGAGAGCAATCAGGGAGGCGGCTCGTACACAGAGGACCCACACGCTATCCGAGAGAAAGACGCACAATAAAATCCAATCTGGCAACACGCAGGCTGGGGCGATGGGTCAGACCCAGGGACTCCTCCCTGAGCAAGAAAAGAACGAGGAGAGCGGGGACTTCCCAGAGGAAAGGGAAGGAGAGCGTAACGCCGGGCAGGAAACGTCTTTGCCGAGCGAGAACACACAGTCTCCCGACGGACAAACAAGCAGCAAAGATCTCTCCCGTTTTTACTTAAATTTAGACGTTAACACCACGGAAAAAGGGAAGGAGGTTCCGATCCGGACCCAGGAAACAGGAAGTAGCATCAAGCAGATATACGAGTCCACCAGCTGCACAAAACGGGAGCAAGACATCAGTGAAGATTCGGTTTCTCTAAGTTTCAGACCCAACATGGCTCCAGGGCCGGTCCACAACGTACGTCTAGAACCATCTCAGCTTGACAGTGCGGCTGCGGGCCACCAAAACGACGCTCCTCCAGAAACGTCCGATTGCTCAGAACAGGTGAGTTCAGATTCCGTAAAAGAACCGCCACCTTGTGATATCACTGACCCACCAGGAGAACCTGACGGATTAGCGCATGATGTTTCCCTCACGCCTGAGGAAAGTGGTGGAGTTGATCAGACTTTACCTCCTGAGACAGAGGAAAGTTCCTCGCCAGGATCGATCAGCGGTGTCCAACCAGTCATCTCTCCAGAAATATCAGAAGAAACTTCTCACATATTTAACGAGTCCCATTGTGGAGGTGAGGAACCATCTCAGGAGTGCACCAAACCACAATCTGATGCCAAATCCAGAGATCCAGTAAGATCACAGAGTCCACCCCTGGTTTTGGACCGAATTTCATCACTTCCTCCAGGATTAACGATGTCTGACTCTAACCCTGATGTAACAGGAAGTGGGTCAGAAACAGTGCTTGAAAGGGAAGCACTAGCATTTCAAACACCTCCAGAGTCGCCCTGTGAGTACTTTTCAGTAGAGGGTTTTATCAGACCAGGCGACTTGCTTGAGCCATGTTCGGCTTCTCTGGAACTTGGCCGTCCTGCAGGTTCAAGCGAGATCGTGGAGGCGGGGGAGAAGGTGGAAACAGAGCTGCTTGGGATGTGTGAAAGTTCTAAAAAGTCACCTCTAACAATACTGTGTGGTTCTTTCTCCAAACTGACGATCAGGGGAAGTCCCCTTGATCCTCACCTTGATGACACAATTTCAGAGACCATCGAGAGAATAGCAACAAATGATTCAGAAACCTCCAAAATGTATCTTTCAGAGATGGAGGAGACCAAGGAGGAGGTTACAAAGTTAGAATCAAAGCTCATTCAGAAGTGTGAGAGCTTAGAAGCACCACAGATAGTGAGTAACATGTCTGTAGCACCACCATGTAATTTTGTATCTAAGGAGAGCCTTAGAAGACCAGCAGAGATTGCATATGCTGTAGGTTCTGAAGCACAACATGACCAACCTTCAGAATCTAAAGATGTTCAGGAGGAGTGGCTGAAGATGACTTCACAGCTCGGTGAGAACCCAGAAATTTTGTCACTTCCATGTAAGGCATTATCTCTATCCACTGCTGTCTCTAAGAACTTCACTGACCCTCATTCTGAGGTCATAACCTTTGAGGAGGGTATCAACAAAACATCTGAAGACCCACAGACTGAGCTCACGACCTCTACAGACATAGTTGTAGAATCTCTTTGCCCACATCTTGAAGTGGGACAAGAACTTCTTGAGGCCATGAACTTTGAGGAGACCATTAGTGGAACAACTCTTGACCTCCATCATGATCTTATCACATGCTCAGATGAGACAGTTGTAGAAATATCTCTTGACCCATTTCCTGAGGTTAAAATCTCTGAGGAGAGCGTTCAAGACCAACAACTTACGGTCACGATCTCAGAGGAGAGCATTAGCGGACCTGACTTTCATCATGATCTCATCACGCCTTCTGAGGAGACAATCAGAGAAATGTCTTTTAAAATTCCTGAGGTTAACTGCTCTGAGGAAGATGTTCTACACCAACAACGTGAGCTCTCTGAAGAGAGCATTAGAGGAACATCTATTGGCCCCAGTCATGATCTTACCATGTCCTTTGAGGAAACCATCAGAATAGTGTCACTTGGCCCCTGTCCTGAGGTTAACAGCTCTGAGGAAAACGTTCTAGTCCAACAACCTGAGGTCATGACCTCTGAGAAGAGCAAAAATGGAGCATCTCAAGATCCCAAACTTGAGTCCACAAACTCAGAGAATAGCATTCAAGGCCCACATCATGAGCTGATGATTAAAGAAACAGTTCTTGACCAGCAACCTGAGATCACAGCTTTTGAGGAGAGCACCAGCGAATCACTGTATCCTACCAAGCTTGAGGAGAAAATCTGTGAGGAACACCTCTGGACATCTCTGGAGGCTCCACCAGAGTTCATGAACTCTAAGATGGATACAAATTTTCCTGAAGCTCCATTTCAGAGCGAGACTGCAATTCTGGAAGCTCCCGTTTATGGTAACGATTCAGGTTTGGCTTTGGAGAACGTTTCCATCTCTGACCAGCCAATGGATCTGGATAGTGGTACTGGCTTGGATATGGATGCTGTGGAAGTGGATAGTGGTTTGATCCAGGAGTTGCCACCTTTGGACAATGTTGGCGTTTGTAATATTGGAACTCTGGAAGAGGAGAAAAGTCACATGGGGGAGGAACATGGAGAGGAACCAAAGGAGGAACGAGTAGCAGGTGAGAAGAGATTTAATATTAGTTCTCATGTAACAAGGTAAACATTTTATACTATTGTTTTATCCACAAGGTCTCGTTGGTGTCTCATGAATCATGAGGTCTATAGCGACGCCGTTCATCAACCCACATTCGGACGTCTCTCTCCATAACGTTTCTTTTACCTCCATTCACGTTCTCCTCGATCTCACCGCCGCCGCGTCTCAGAATAGCTCATGAACAGCACCGGTGCGTCGTTTAGAACAAAGCTCTTTGTTAGGTGTGAGTGGTGTGGACCGGACACGTGGACGGTGTGCTGTTATCACGCTCGTTCAGATGCAGCTCGTCAAGAATAGCGTTTGTTTATTTCTATTTTCAGTGCAGTGAGTTCAGACCGCGCTCATTTCATGGCTCCAGTAGAAGGTCGACGCCCGTGACATTATGAGATGGAATTGTTTTTTATTTTTAGCGGTGATGTTCAGTAGATTGTAGATTAACGTAGAAATTGGGTATTATTATTATTATTATTATTATTATATTATTATTATATAT